>JAODKM010000046.1:3570755-3592202 GCA_026780845.1 Petrocephalus sullivani | reverse complement strand
TGGACAGAAATATTGCGGGTGCGGGCGGGATTGGACAGAGACAGACCGCGGGGGCGGGCGGTAATGGTCAGAAATTCGGGCGGGAGCGGGATGAAAAAAACAGTCCCGCGCAGGGCTCTAGTTTCACACATGCCGCACCTGTTCCTACAGTTTACAGCACATTCACAGCACATTTTGTTTCTGTGCCATTAGCTTACACAGGAGCGTCATTCTTTGAGTTGATTGAGTTTTTGATTTTCACTTAAAAGAGGCCTCAGACACTGCTAAAGTTGTGCAACACAATACATCTCCTCGACACTGCAACTGCGTTTCATAGGAAGGGGAACGTGTGTATATTTTACGGTATTAAAAATAAAACCTCTGGGATTTTGAAATGCCGGGACTTACATAATATCGCCATACCACCCAAGCCTATTGTATGGGCTCTGTGACTGATTTCTCAGACAGAGCATTGTCCATGTAGTAATAGATGTACCTTTTATGCTAAGCTAATCCATACTACAACAGCTTGTGTAGCCAATCAGGCATGAACGGGAGCTAAAACACACCAGAGTCTCCAGGTCATGGACTCAATCCAACTTGCTTCAGCCCTAGGGATGGTCTTCCACAAGCGGGGAAGTCTCCGCATGTCACTCGCTGGGTTCCGTGTGCGATGTTATTATAAACAGCGAGAAACAATTGCTTTCGGCTGACAGGAGTTTCAATCAAAAGTAGCACAGCTAGCGGTGTAATAAAGCTTAGCGATGAGTCGGGAGCTGTAAATAATGCAGAGCGTGTTTGTGAATCCTCCCGTACGATCTGGCAGATGCCCCCCCTCCCCCCCCTGTTGTGCCTAGAAAAGACGAATGCCTCTTGATTTGAAGTCTCTGAGTCCCCGACTTGAATTCAAAGAATCTGGCTTCAGGGGGCTCAGAAAATACTGTATAATGCTCTATAATTTTGTCTTGTAATTGCGACTATGTTCCCCAATGGACTGTTTTCTATGAAATCTAAAAGCTGACAGCTCAGTGTTTATAAGGGCCCATAGTACGAGTTAGAGGTGCAATGGCACAATAATAAACTGTGATAAAAACCAAAGATAGAAAATCTGAGATAGAACAGCGCAGATGATATGACTATTACACATTTTAAATGATGATGTCACAACGTGTTAATATACGCTAATAGGGTGTTATTATGACACAAAAATGTTCCCAATTCACGTTCATTCAGAGCCACATACGTAGGCACGACATCCACCATCCCCCCTCCACCCAGAGTGGACAACATCTGGCTAGCCGGCTAGCTAGCTAATAATATAGTCTAAAGATGTCGACATGTTCTGAGGAAATGGGCCGTGCAAATCACCATTGCAGCCCTACTACTAGATAAAGTTATGACGTGTGCTCAGTTTCAGAATTAGCTGGGTTCAGACAGAGTGAGGGGAGCAAGAAAGTCTACTGAACTCCGTGAGCAGAAATAAAATTCATTGCTGTTGGCATGAAACCGAGCTGAGAAATGTCAACCATCTTTATGTCAACAATTTACGGTAATTTTGCCTGATGTAGCTATCGCTGTCATCACATGTGAACTGATCGTACATTTAGTGCCGTCTTTAAGTATTACAAAAATTATGGAGCAAAAGATTGATGGAGAGTGAGGTGGGGTTATTTCATCACAGTTAACATTTTATCAACCTGTCATACTTTGTGAGGTGTACAGATTGGTGTTTTTAATTTTTTTGTACTCAGTCGCCTGGATACCAGTTGAATTGAGCCCCAACACCTGTAATCTCCACTTCAGAAATCATTTCCCCTCTTCAGCCTCGAGACGTGTCTGGTTTTCGCCTTCCCCCACGTTTTGGCACATCTCTTGGGGTTGTCTTAGTTCCAGCCACTGTTTTTGCACTTGACAAATTATTTAGAAGGATAATTGGCCTTGGAACTATAAGTTGACTATAACCCACCCCATCAAGCAGCTGAGTTCAGAACCAGGTTCCGTATGAGGTCCTCATTTTAAAACAGGAAACAATTCAACACGTCATCGGATGTGTGAAACTTCCGTCACTTAAAAGAGTAGCTAAAGACTTGCCCTATAGTACAAAAGACCTTAAAAAGCCTTTCACACCAAGTTATAAGGCTTATTATCGACCTTACTGGGCCAAACAAAGACTTTTTTGTACAGCCCGCTTTTGTTGGTGCACGTCGTTGTATCATCAAAGGTTCCCTATTACCATACACTTACAGAACCACACCAGATAAGCATAGTAAGCACAGGCACCCAATAGCTCATTCTCAGATAGCATTCGTGAGGGTCGTGAGGTGTTATGTCTGCAGGGCAGGTGCACAACAGCCCATGGTCGACCTTCTGGTGCGGAGGGGGTGTCACACAAAAGAACTATTGAGGTCCCCAATCTCATTGACAGTCCACTGGTCCACGGGTGCCAGGAGGATCGGGTGACTGGCTAGCTGTCTCAGTTACCCTGCTCATTGGGATAAGTGATGTAATGAGGCCATTAGATCCAGCTAATAGGTTGTCGGACTAGTCAAGCGAGAGAAGAACCAAAAGGATCAGTTGAACCGACCCCCCCCCCTCCCCTCCACTCCCCACCCTCACAAACAACAAACACTACCTACTGCCTGTCTCCAGAAGGTCTTTACAAATGGAAAACTAATTTTATGGCATAGCAAGGAAAGGAATGGATGGCTCATCCCTTCTCGTTTTCCAGATTCGCTCCCACCTTAGAGTTGCCATTGACTCTCAAGTCACTAGTTAGCTTGATCGCAAGATGAGCATCTCGAGAAATTGCCACACACCCCGAGTGTCCTTTTTAACATTGTTAATACCATGGGGCTCAATAAACAGCTAACAGGAAATCTCCCAGAAGCACTTGCATCTCTAGAGGCTACAAACATGTCAGGACTCATCAGTGCAATGGAAACATGGAGTAGAGAGGCAATGAGAGAAGCAGGGACACAGAAAGGCATGCAAAACGTGGAAACGAGGATCCATTTCAGCTCCTCTGCGCATCCATGTCTTCACCTACGGTTGCTGCCGATCATGCATTCATCGCACAAACCCGATCTGGGCTGTTCCGTCGAGTTACAATGAAATGACAGTCTTGTAATTTGTTCAGCGTGGAATTTCCCTATTACTTGTGAAAGATTGACTAATTTTGGTAACAGAATGATATGCTGAAGCATAAAGTTGGTACATGTCCAGCCCATTTGTGTGATACTTCATCGGGTTCTTGCGCAAGTCTAGTATTTGCAAGCAGTGATATTGCAGCACATTCAGCAAGCTGGTGGTAGTTTCTTGAATGTCACAGCAAAGCGCCTTAAGGGTTAGGTCACTTTGAGAAAAACCGAAATATGTTTATCACCCAGGATCAACCATGGGTGAAAACAGATACACAGTGGGTCTTCAAGAAACACAGCATGAAAGCAGGATGGGAAACTTAGTCTGTGGGCCTTCGGTATCCCTGACAACCAGATCTCCTCATCGTAGGAAAAAAAAACAGAGCAGAGTGCATGCTGTCCTGCTAATAAAATTTATGTTACACTTTGTTGCCTAGTTGACACTTTTGTCCAAAAGCAGCTTCCAACAATTAGAAGCAGTGATGTAATCCTTTGTTTCTGTCAGATGTTGTACTAGAGCTATCCAGGGTAAGTACGTTGAGTACTGTTGTAGAACTTGTTCTGGCAGCTGTTGGTTTATGAATCCATGTTGCTAACTTCAGCATTACCCACATGACAGATCACAGCTTATTAACCAAGTCCGCGCTGAATAACAGCAAACTCTGCTTTCTGATAATGACCATTATTACATCACGAGACTGGGAGATAATCAAAAGTTCTGTTCACCTTACTTTTGTACTTTTCAACCAGATGGCATTAGCAAGTAGAATAAAGGGGACTCTGATCATGTACCAGAGTAATTCCATTTTTTTTATTCAGTTGCTGTCTATTCAGTTATTCACAGCCTGTAATGGTGGGGGAGGAGGGACAATGATTATGGGCAAGGATGAAAGAGAACGAGACACCTCGGCATTATTCAGAACGACAGAATAAAGAGCTGGTCCGGACTAGCGTATTCTTCAACTTCTAATCAATAATGGTAGTCTTTTCACTGATTTATGATTATGATACCCTTACCTTATAATTCCTGGGTGACACATAATAAATTTACAAATACCAGACGACAACTGCATTATTCAGCAAAATTAAGAGGCGGAATATGACTCACTATTTTATGGTCATAGTAATAGCAAAGGGAGTCATTCCTTGTTGTCTGTAAATAAATAGCATAAATAAACCGTATGAAATGCTTTAATCATTTTTTGTCATTGATTCAGAGTCTTGTGCAATACTAGCTAGCTGCTATCTTTCTAGCTGGAGTAACGGACAATGTGGTTCTCACGCTTATATGTTTTCATGTTTTTTTTATGGGTAGCTAGCTGCTATCTTTCTAGCTGGAGTAACAGACAATGTGGTTCTCACGCTTATATGTTTTCATGTTTTTTTTATGGGTAGCTAGCTGCTATCTTTCTAGCTGGAGTAACGGACAATGTGGTTCTCACGCTTTTATGTTTTCGTGTTTTTTTTTTTGGGTCTGTGCTTTTAGTGCTGCACAGAAAATATAACGGACAGCTAGTATCTGAATTATAAAGCGCTGTACCTTTGATAGTTTAGTTAAAAATATAATTAAAGACTTCAAAGGATGGTTCAACATACATCCGAGAACGAAACTCCTTGTTTGGAAATGCGCTTCATCGTGAGCTGTATTCTTCTTTTGTTTCATTGTATTTTTACTCATTAGATGTTTTCGTGACAACAACTCAGTTTATACCTTCCGCCTTCAGTGACACGCAGAAGAAAAGAAACTCGGCGTGTTAAAAGGGCGAAATAGTGATGTATGCATTTCTCTTTCCTTTTACAATGTTATAATTCACAGAAGTTGTTCTGGTTTGCTGCCCATTATAACGGTGGCTATCTTTCATAAAGCACGGAGGTGTGATAGCCCATCACTGTCTTCCATCTCTTCTAAGGCATAATCGTATGGTTTGGAAGCAGCGATGCATGTGTTTTGAGGTCTTGGATGATCCAGACTGTCTATCAGACCTGAATGACCTGAACCTTTCACTCCTAATCTCTCCGACTAGGGAGAATTCAGCACGTCCTCACGCCGCCGGAATTGGGCAATGGCCTTTAAAATTAAATTGTTTTTTTTCCTTCTCCCACTGCCTTTGAAAGAAATGTCACCTCATTAAATGAGACAAGGCTGACTTTTTTCATACCCTCTCTGACCAATCCCGAGCCAGCTCGCCAGATCTCTGCAATGGATCCAGGCGTGACGGAGTCTCCAGCGTGGATGTTTGGAAAGTAGCGGGTTGTGAATCTTTCCTTAAAGCTCCTAGCAAAGTGTGCAGGGGCAGTATTCTGATGATTTTGCCTACTCCATAGATGTTTTGGGCTATCATGTGACTTAACTGCATAGGATTTTATTGAATGCCTTCAGTTTTGTGAACACACGAGCAAGAAATATATTTTTTACATATACATATTTTTATATATTTTTTTTATTATCTTTCTTCACAAAATACAGGATCATTATAAAAACATTTTTTCTACCCAAGTGTAAGCTCCAAAACTGAAAATCAGTTAAACAAGCTGATTCTCCGACAACACTGGACATTTTTTTGGCTAAAGACAGGGGCGTAACTTTAATTTTAATACTGGTAGGGACTAAATCAGTCCCCAAACCGCATCGCCCCCCTAAAAACACACAATACTCCCACAGTATTGGTAGGGACGTTTCCCTACCATCCATACCCAAATCTGTGCCCTTGGCTACAGGTTGTGTTTTTTATGCTCAACACCATTTCCTCAACCAAGAAACACAACTCCAGCCATGCTAGACGGTGACCATGGAAACGGGCAGGTCTGGGCTTATCTCATCACAACACACTGATCCCCTGGCGGTGTCCCTCACAGGTTCATAACAAAACACCTGATGCTGCCGCTGGCTGCCTCTTGGGCCTAGAGGGAAGGAGCATCTTCATTACAGGAAATATGAAGGCTGGGTGATAGGCCCAATCATCTGGGTTCAGTTACATGGTTGTGGTGATCTGGTGACTTTGACAAACCTGAAGTTCCAGTACAAAATGGCCAGGCACAATCTCTAAGGAGGTTTATTCTAAGAGAGGCAGAGACAGGCAGGTACTTAAATTCTGGAGTGTTGGGTTGTAACTGCGGAGAAAACTGAGTCAGCTCAGACGACCACAGTTAAGTAACTGGTTTTCTTAACAATACACATGTCCATTGACGCGTCAGATGGCACCTGTTTCTAGGAGACTTCAGGCTGTTTGTAATAAAGTTCACTTAAAGTTCTAAAGTGCATGGTTCGCTGGTGTGAAAAGCATTGCCATTTTAAGGGCTGCTGTGTTATATCCAGAATAAATGTTTCGTAACAGTCATAAGAACATAAAAGCAATTAAATAATTACTTTTGCAATTCGCCATCTCTATCTGTTGGTCCCCTTTCGCCATGTGTTGCTTTGGTAGCTTTGACTCTTTGTTTTACTTGTACACAAATGTTTTGAGAGTAGAAAGGAAAATGATTGGTTCAGAGTGATATCAGATTGTAGAGGAGGCAGGTCCAAGTAACTAAAGGAGGCAGGACCAAGACATCTGATTGGTTAGTCTGACATTTTAGACAAGATCTAATTGGTTATCTCTCTGAACCAGTCATTTTTCATTGTCATCAGAACATTTTTGTGTAAGTAAAACTCCCATGAGCTGATTCTTTTGATAAGGCTATGCTAATTTTACTTAGCTGAGCTGAGGTGTAGTCACGCATGTTTGTACCAGTATGTATCCAGCCTGAATGGGAATGGCAAGGTTGTTGGATGGATTGCAGTGTTATGATGCATGTAGCCCACTAAGAATAATTGCTCCTGTGTGTCTTCACAGGGATATCAAACCAGACAATATTCTTCTGGATGAACACGGTAAGTTTTTGTGAAACCTATGGACAGCTAGTGCACACATCAACCAGTTTGAAGCTCTATTTGCAGGGCAACCGTCTTGCGTAAGGTGCAAGCTCCATTTGTTTAGTGTCCTTCTAGACCGCTAATGGAACGAGGGACATGTCACAGCATGGTTCTGCCACCTGCGCGAGTGTCGTCGCGGTAACAAGACCGATCTGTCGCTACGTCCTTCGGTGTGGAACTCCACAGCCCTCCCTCGTTATGCACATGGGGCCCGTGGGAATGCTAATGACGAGAGGTTCATTGAAGAGAGTACCTCACCAAGCTCACTTAGCTTCTTATACTAGGACAGAGGTTTATAAGGCGGCTGATAGGGATGGAAAGCAGCCCGAGTGATACTACGGAGTGGGTCGCAGGAAGGGATGAAGTAAAAGACAAGAGAAGCCCCCCTCTGTTTCATGTGGACTGGTAGCCCCAGGGCAATAGAATTAATTCTTGCAGCACTTGTGTGCATTTGTACGACTGCCTGAAGCCCAGCTGTTCTTGCAGAATTATAATTTGCTACAGTTATGAAAGAGGGTCTGAAAGTCACGAGGACCCTGGTCACCCCTCTCTGTCAGGCTGTCTTGTAGGTGTTTAAGTCACATCCTGTCCAGATGCGCAGCTTTGAAGGGAAGCCAGCCACCAATGTTTCAGCCACACCTTGGGCTGTGCTAAGGTCTGCTGTGTGACCACTGCTTCGCGGTTCGAAAGGGACCAGCCGAGCCTGAAGGAGGAGACCTGCATGGGTCTGCCGGGCATGCCGAACTCATTCCTTGGGCACAGATGGCCTGCTTTTCTGCCTAAAGCCCCTTGGGGTTGAAAGCAGGTCACATTTGAAAATGAATCCGCCTGTCAGAGTAACTAGCATCCAGGGGAGATGGGCCCCTAATGAAGTGCACATGCAAAGAACACCAATCAGCACGCTAGGCTGGGGTGTTTCCACGAATTCAGCTCAGACTTCCAATGAGAAGGAAGTAAAAAATTGTTTGTATCACAGCGATGAATCAAAGAAGGTGTTAAGCTGAAAGCACAGACAGTGCGTTTTGGGTCTGGTGCCTGGACAAAATGGACACAGTTATTTTTTCCTGCCCATTTTTCAAAGAGAGTCTATTTCACTATCAAGGTGGAGACGAGGCGTGCAGACACACAGCCTCCAGCTGCCCCTACCTCCCCCCAGGCTGCTTTTCACGCTAGGCTAGAGGCTTCAGCAGTCGCAGCCCTGCAGTTCGCTCAGTCGGCAGCTACTGAAGTGGCTCCGGTCACATGCCATAGCAATACGGTGGCATTGACTGGACCGAAGTGCACCAATTCCCATAGAAACTGTCCGGATGATGTTTCCAGTCTCATGGCATGAATTTGACTTAGGAAACTTAGGGAATGCCATAATGCCATCAATGGCAAAGCCAGTATGCCGTAATAGTGGTTTGGGCATCTGAGTGAGGAAGTTGAAGTACCTGGTTGTGGATTACCAGTGTGCTAATTCACCTGTGTTTCACCACCATGCATTCTGAGGCAGTAGCACCTCTGCAGAGGTGTTTCACCCATCCTTGTGAACTTTTCCCATGGTTTTCTTGTAGGGCACGCCCACCTGACGGACTTCAACATCGCCGCCATTGTAAAGGATGACTTGAGGGCCAGATCGCTGGCAGGGACCAAGCCATACATGGGTAAACATATGGATGGCACAGCTTCAATTTCCGTCTTCAAATTTCACCCGATAGCTTACCCCAGAATTTTCTGGGGACGTCCAGATTACATTTCTTCTCAGGTTTGCACCTCTAACCTTCAGGATATAGGTCCTTAACCTCTGGTCTCCCGCAAAGGTTACATCTGGATCATGGCCTTTGCATTCCCATAGGATAATGGCTTTGATTATGCTTCACTTAATGCTTCAGATCAATGTCTGTCTGCGTCCAAGGTATTGGATCCACGGCAGACTAACTGAATTATATATGGATTCTAATTCAGAGTAAATTGACCCCTGCTAGCCCACGTCTCTCGTCGAACGTGATTAAATGCGTCGAGCGATGCCAGTTTTTGGCAGGCCAGACAGAGAGCAGGATAGAGAGAGAGAAGGAGGAGGCAGAACATTTTGTAATTTGTTTTCCTTTTATGCTGTTTGGTGAGTGAATGGATCAGAGGAAGGCTGACAAACAGCAGCTGCTGTCATGTTTCGGGCAAGAGCCAACATTGAAAGCAAAAATATATCGGTAGTGAATTATCTTGTTTTTGTCGGGAAAGGAAGACTACGTTAAGTGTGGGGTACCTGGCTAAATGATCAATTTTCTCCTTTTTTCTAGCTATTTGTCAGTTTATTTTGAAACAGCACATTCCACAGATCTGACTTGTGAGCCATGTTTACATGCTTCGTACATGGGACGTGCCCTTGACCTCTAACCCCTCATGTCACATGATGCTATTCCAGCTCCAGAGTTGTTCCTGCCCTTTGACGCAACCCATCCCGGTTACTCCTTCGCTGTGGACTGGTGGTCCCTTGGCATCACCTCCTACGAGCTCCTACGTGGACAGGTATCTCGGCTGGACATCACCACCCCCCACCCGCCCCAACCTCAACCGCCTACCTGGACACAGTTTGCCATCATTCATTCATGCACTAGTACACTCCTGTATCTGCGGTGGTAAAAAGATTCAACACTGGGCTTGTCAACGGCAGCCAGGTGGAGAGGCAATAAGCGTCACAGTCATGTGAGGGAACTGTGATACCATCGGCCAGTCCATGATCTGGCTCCCTCCAAGCTCCCAGAACACCTTAAGCAAACGGTGAAGTATTCAATTCATCAGGTGTTTGGAGCTGGGAGAGAGCAAAAATATGGACTGTCCCCCAAGGGCTGGACGACTGCCATAAGCTAACGGAAGTGGCCGCAGCGATACCGTAATATCATGGTGACGGCACCAGTACCGAGCTAAGGAATTTACTCGAGCGGATGTCTGGCTCGAACTCCATTGCATACCCATGTGTCTGTATTGCAGAGGCCTTACGTCATGCGGACCAGCATGTCGGCCAGTGACATTCTGCAGGCTTTCCGCAGCCACCCTATTTGCTACCCCTCTACCTGGTCTATCGGGATGAAATCCCTGCTCAGAAAGGTACAGTAAGGCCAGAGAGGCCTCGCCATGGTGGATCATGATGTACTGTCTTATCCAAGTGCGTTTCCTTGATGCCTGGCCCTTGAACTCCTTCTGCCTCAGTTGCTGTGCCTCGACACGGACCGGCGCCTCTCCCGGCTGCCCGACCTGCAGGACCTGGATTACCTGTCCGACGTCAACTGGGATGCCGTGCTGAGCAAACAGATCCCCCCGAGCTTCCTTCCCAATGCAAGTCCTCCCACATCGGAAACCAGTGGCTGGTCACTGTCTTTTTAGGATAGCCAATGGCTGGCCATAGTTTTATTAGGACAGCCAATAGCTGGTCGCTGTTTTTAGGGATGGCTGACACTCGTCAGCTGTATGCAGAGCCTTGGTCTGACTTGTGCTCTTTTGACTTCGCCCCCTCTGACCCCTGCAGAGGAAGAGGCTGAACTGTGACCCCACCTTCGAGCTGGAAGAGATGATCCTGGAGTCTAAGCCCCTTCACAAGAAGAAGAAGAGGCTGGCGAGGAGGATGCGCGACCAGCATGGCTCTGAGAACTCTCCCCAGGTCAGGCTGTCCGCAGCAGCACGACCCGATGGCCACCTTCCACCCGCCTCTGTGCACGCCTCGCGGTACTGGCAGGCAGGTTGCCATGGTAACCAGAATCCCCCAGCAACCTTAACGAATTAAAGAAACATTAACGAATGCCGAAAACGCGTTAAAAATATACAAAAGTACCTGCCCGCAGCCTCTCCCAGAATAAATTAGCAGACTTTAGACTAAAAAGACTAAAACAAAACGGTGATGTCAAAGATTTATTTATCTCTTACATAAGTTAGCAAGCATTTTACTGCTAGCAGAAACATAAAAGTTAATGTGGTACACAGCAGCGGAATCTGCCGGAGACTCCATGGAGAGCAGTGCTGAGAGATCGGGGGAAGTAGGGTTGTGCAGAGCAAGGATTTGTCAAGTGTCTCTGTTAGCCTCAAGGCCCCAGAAAGTGGAGTAGATCCATCAGTGAGCTGACTTTGGCTGACAAGTAGCGGTCAAGCAGGAAGTTCGGTTTGTGTGCCTCGTGTTTGGAATTGCTTTGATAGGCAGAAATTCGGCAAATCTTCTATTTTCCTTTCTGTCCAGAAGAAGTGAAAAAAGTGAGATGGACTTCCTCCAGCAGCACTGGGGAGCCAAGTCATTTATCAGAAGTCAGAAATCTTCTGAACTAGTTTCACTGGGACAAAGCAAAAAAAAAAAATCTGACAGAATGCAATATACACAGATGCTTATGAGTCAGGAAACTTATGAATAAAACATAATGAAAATGTTTTTTCCCTCAGTTAGTGACGATCAGGGAAAATCGAATTACATCATTCTGATGGTGATGGTTGCAGCCAGCTTGTGTGTTTTGTGATGCTGTGCTCAAGTGCCTCCCCTGGTGGGCAAATGTTTGATAGCCACACGTTGTTATCCAGCCAAAGCCGTATCCATCTGAATGGTTCACAAACATTGCTTTCAGCACCCCCCCCCCCCATCCCACGCCCCTCTATTTCACCTTCTGGAAATCTGATTATAAAGGAATCGGCTAATTCTCATGGACCATAATTACCACAGAGTCAGGTCTGCTGCGGCCGCAATATAACTATTGTTTGCGTATTTAAACATGCAATAATAAAAATGTTGATGCAGCAAGGAGACGAGTGGCGGTGCTATTGCATCAGTATCTCTGAAAAATCCCCGCACGCCTGGAGAGGGAAGTTCTGACGGCATATGGTATTGGCCAGTCAGATGCAGGGCAGACACAGTCATTAAGGCTGAGTTTGAGAGCGGCTTATGCGCTATCGAGTTCGTGTCTCCTGCACAGTGATACAAGTGGTGTGTGGAGTTCGGTATAGTCAAATCGCTTGTACGTTAAACTGCCCGCCACAAAGTCTGTGGGTTATTTTGAGTAACCGGGTCATGGTTTCTGGTCCTCCAAGAGACCTCGCTGTGGAATTTCAGGCGCTTTAAGCACCACAGAAAGAACGCCATTCAGTCTCGTTATATTCCAGAGAAGCCCAACATCTCTGCGGCTGGTATCTCCAACACTAGGCACCTCCCAGCCTAACAACCTAGATGGCTGGATAGCACTAAAGCCCCACTAAAATTTTTTTTTCAGTTTTGGGGTGAACTGTCCCTTTAACATTTGACTTTTGACCGCTTCTATGGGTTGGTTGGTAGCCTGTGAGACACTTGTGGAATGGGAAATGGGGCAGCCCATTCCAGCATAGGGTGAGAACTATGTGCAGTACTTATAAAAGCATGCCGGATCGATACGGGGTAGACTGCCCCCACCTGATGTCTGGCCCAGCTCATTATTCTGAGCTGTGCTGTTTTCTCAGCCAGCTGGAGAGTGCTCCCCGCCCCCAATCCATTCCCCACACTTTTAAAACCTTCATTGACAGGGGAATTAGCTGGGTTATCTCATAGGTAATCGAGTCATAAATTTGCCTAGTGAGGTGGGGAGGAAGGAGGAGGCATGGGCATCTCGTTTGTAGATGTTGTGTAGTCTGGTGAATGAACCCATCTACAAACGAGATGCCCTGTGCTGATTAGGAGAAAATTACTACAGGAATATGATGTCTGGAGCTTTGTTGCCCAGGTGTCCTGAGCATCTCTGAACCACTGATCTGAGTAAATAATGAGTCCAACGTATCCTTAAAGCACCATTCGTAGAACGTGGTAGCCACTATAAACCAACCGTGGCACACCTCTGCATGTCCAGAGAGCAGCAGGTCACGTGTGAGGAAGTTTTTTTAGATGATTAGTAATTTTCTTTCTTTTTTTTACTAACACCCGGGTTGGGTAAGGGCGTAATGAAATAACAAAACTGTGGCACAGAATCTCCCAGAGTTCCTTGTTGTTGACCACACTTGAGTGCGGCTGGGATGACGAGCTTCAGGCTCGGCTCACACCTGCCATGTTTGCTGAATATAATACCCCAAAAGTCATCTTCTGTGTCAGCTCCTGTTAGCGTTCGCTGTCACATTGTCACTTGCGGTTCCATTGGGTTATGGTGTTGCCGGTCGAAATGGCCTCCTTGGTTTTTCCTTGGTATCTCAGCTGCCCCTGTTTGTACAGGTTAAGTGAGTCGCTCACGGGTACAACAGCAGGGCCACTTAGACCCCGGGGACCCTCTTGTGTCCTTGGTCTACATTCTAAAAAATGCACCAGTTACAGACTGTTTCTCATGGTTAAAATGAGTGTTCGCCAAGTAGCGGCTGTGCAGTGTAATGGGGGTAAAGCAGCACTGATATTGTTGCTGGCGCTAAACAGTGCCATTGTTTGTGTACAGTGACGTTCTATAGGGTTCCCGATTGTTTTTGGTAGGTATTCTACTCAGGTGATTCAGGTGAAGAACAAATAAAAGCTCCTTCTGAAATGTAAGGAGATCACTCTGAGTCTGAGTGCTGCAGGCGACCTTTCATCTTCTCGGTTCATTTCTGGGCAGATACCAGCACGAGAAATTCTGGGTTGTCCAATTAATGCCACCGCACAGCAGTTGCTAGGGGACATAACCGGGGGGGGAGGCGACAGTCGTGTTTGTTGTCAGGTGAAGCGGGAGGATTTGATAGCTCGTGGGGCCACAGTAAGGCGACCCCCTGAACTGCAACGTGATGATCGCGGGCTGGTTTGTTTTGAGAATTCCCAGGGCCATTTCAGTCAAAGTGAGGCAGTCACCTCTATCAGCTTCCCCATCTTGAGGTCATGTTCCGGGTCATCAGACTGATGCACTGTTGAGTAGGTGACCCCCTTTGTTTTCTCCCAGAATGCACTTAGTGTGTGTTCTTCAAGGCCTCTGACGCCTCTCCGCTGCACTCCCTTTGCTACTACACCACCGCTGCTCCCATGACAGAAGTTGACAGCCCTTGGTGTGGCAAGCATGTTAACTTTCGTCTCTGCTTCAATACCACAGAGCAATCAGCTTCAGCAGCGGCTGGAAAACATTCAGAGGGACTTCATCATCTTCAACAGAGAGAAGTAAGTCTACACATAATTAGTAGCTGCAAAAGAACATTACCAGTCCTTAAGATACTATCGACACAATTCTAATTCTTATTTCTTTATTGTTGTTTTTTGCTTATTACCCTTCTTTCAGTCTGCCACACTAAAAACCAGAGGTTTCAATTCATAGTTCAGTATTTAAGAGACTTCTGTTTTTTAAGAGGTAGCTATTTCAGTTCAAATTCAGTGACTCACCATTATAAATGTTTTCCTGTTAGAATGTGGTAACAGTACATGAAGTTGGTCGAATTTTAACTTCTACCATTATCCAAACGAAGAAACGTTTCGTACCGAGGGCAGCCCGTCTCCCCACAGCGCACGGGAAATAAGCCGACACTCATTTCAGTGACTCATCGCCGTCTGATGACACCTGCTTCTGTTGCAGAATGTCTTGTGCTTGTTTGGGAAACGTAAGAGTGATGCGTTCCCACAGGTTAAGAAGAGTCACGGAGGACATGGACGAGAAGGACGTTGTCAGTAACGAGAAGTACAAGACCACCGAGGATGGACAGAACAATAACGTGGTCCCTGCTACCTTCAAGTCAGGATAGCGGCTCAGCTTGGCTGGAATGTGACCCATAGCAACGCCGTTCACAACAACCCACGACTGCATAGGCGTTCATCGAGGAAGACCCATGGTGCACCTCATCTTCTAAGACACCCTTTCCCTCCCCAAGAGTCACTCCCCCAAGGGGAGCTCAGGCAAAAAAAAAACAAAAACGTTAGGGGAGAGGGACTGATTGGTTCTGGCAAGACATCAAAGAAGATACCGGGGCCTACCGGGTCACGAGTGGCAATCTGGCGCAAGGTGCAGTGTGCTGGAGCCGCTCTGCTATTGGCTGGCTGTTCTTTTGTGCCGTTCATCACAAGCTGCCAGGAGAACATCTGCAGGGTTGGCCTCTCGGTAGGGACGGCATGTCTGACTCCGGGCACCAGACTCGCAATGTTCCTTGGCTTTGAGTATGTGCAATTCTGAAAATATTTGCCACTAGCATCTGCCTCACGGGAAAACAAGCGAGGGGCATTTGGCGCAGGATATTGTTTATGTGGTCCTCCACCTCTGCGGCTGAGCGCCAGCTTCTGTTCCAGGTCATTTTCCCGAAGACAGCTGACTGGGTTCAGGAACTACATATAAAAATCCAAGCGAATGAGTTATTGATCAAAGACTTGGCGAATTTGGAAATTTAAATAGATCTTTTCTTTTAAGTCATCTCAAAAAGGACTGTGTCATAGCCAATGTCCTCCAGGGCAGGTTCAGAAGAAGGGACTTATTTTTTTCTTGCTTTGACATTAAGGGCTATCTGTCTATATGGTTTCTGATTCACCCTAAAGCTGGAAGAGAACCAGGTTTGACCGCTTGTTTAAAGCCGGACCATGTCTTGACATTGTTCATTGTTTTGACGCTTGCTGGTGGTGTCCTTTTCCGGTAAATTCTTACCCCACTGGGCGTGTACTCAACCCTCTGTCCGATTAGACAGAATAAGAGGAGTAATCTCATGACTGACTATTAAATCCCCATACCTGAACATCTTACCGTGAGTTAGCTGAGAACGCCTGAGGTACATGAATGAAAATCAGGTAAGAAAATGTTGCAGGTTACGGAACCAGTAGCTTATCAGTTTACAGACATTAATATGCAGAGTGAAGAAAAACAAATGTTGGCATAGAAGGAACATGACTGTGTCCAGTGCTGATATTTGCTATTCTAAGGTGTACTTATCATGTCACTGAGCTAAAACAATCTCACTTTATCTCCATTAGCATCTGGCTAATAGGATGGACACTTTCATACATGGGGCACTATGCTACTATTGAGCCATGCGGTTTTTATTGGCTATTAGACTGGCTTTCTTCAGGTCTGATCTCCTCAAAATACTCAGAAAATACAGGGATGCTACAAAGCGGTCTGAGCTTTGTTTATGCTTAGAGGTGCCCTCAATACACTAATGTCCAGTAGGCCATGTTGTTCATGGTCTGAATGAATCTGTTGACGGTTCATGATGTTAATGGATTATAGGGTACCATTGAGACTACAGATTTTCTGCTTATTTATGTCTTGCAAAAATTGTAAAACAATAGACTGCAATGGGTGTACCTCAGTGATGATGTACAGGTAGCTATTCCAAGATGCTTAACAGCAACGTAGCACTTTAGAAGGTGGCCTTGGTAGATGGAGGTGGGACGCTTTGTGAACTGATCTTTTGTCCGGGATAACCTTAATATGTGATTTGTGATTATTAGAGGATATACAGCACAGAAACTGATAAGAAAACCAAACCCCACAGTAATGACCACAATGAAATAAAAAGAACTGTGTATTTGATTCACTGGGTTCTTCTCTATATTTTTCTTTTCTCAAGCTGGCCTGTTTTTAAATGTAATCAAATACTGCCACCTGGTGACCGCACAAGGCATTGCTTTACCTCAGAGCACATAATTCTGTAACACAAATATCTAGTAGTACAATTTGCAGCTCTTATTAATACAAGCTGAGGTACGATATTGGTTTTTACCTGATCACTGGTCCTTATCTGTATCTGCTAATGACTTCTGTTAGTAGGTCTCTGGATTTAATAACTGGTTTTGCCGATTGGATATTTACCAAAACTAGGGTCCAAATCATGTGGGTCAAAAAAGCCTGATTACTACAGCAGAAGCATTAGCATCCGCAGCTGCCTGCTGGCCTGATACTACCTGGGGCAGAAGAGGTTTGAGAGCACGAGGCATGGACTTTACCCCAAGGTACAGATGTTTCGTGCAGTTTAGGATCTCAGCAGCTGGATTATGCAACATCAAAATACATTTTGTCAAACATAAATCAATGTCATGTGCCTGCCCCTTTAAACAGGCCCTCACAACAAATGACAAAGTTTTCCCGGCTTTGGTTGCTGGGAACTTCAAGGCATTTCAATCATTTGCTCTTGTTCAGTTACTTAAAGGAGCAGCGCGCAAAAAATAGCAGCGAATCACAGGAATCCTTGCTTGGGCGGGTACTTAGACAAAAAACAATTCTGCGGGGTGATGTCGGTGTGGATAAGCAGCCTAAATTTAGGGCTCTTTTGTACCAATTGACCGTTTAACTGGAAACAGGAAGCTGGTTTAAGTTTGGTTTGTTTGCCTTGATTTTTAAAGGCATGCTGTGCACTCCAATTCTCACAAAAGTGGTTTTGTTTTACAGTGTGGTAGAAGTACATGGCGTTGGGAATGAAACGGCCACAATAACTTTGGTTTCCAAACAGTAGGGACCAGAACACATTATTCCCACTGCTGTTTTAGTAAATAGTACTTTTTCAGTAATAGTACTTGGCGGCGTGGTTAAGCGCTTCGCTTCACAAGGTTGGAGTTTCCTCCATGGCTCCATGGCTGTGGAGTCTGCATTCTCTCCCAGGTCGTCGTGGGGTTTCCTCCAGGCACTCCGGTTTCCCCCCGAGAACACGCTGAGGCTGAGTTCCCAAATTGCTCATAGGTGTGAGCATGCCCTGCCATGGGTTGGTGCCCTGCCATGGGCTGGTGCCCTGTCCAGGGTTATTCCATGCCTTGCATCCATAGGTTCCGGGATAGGCTCCAGACCCCCACGACAAGTGGGGCATCTAAATAGTTTTTTAAGATTTTAAATTGTGAGACCACTTTTGCCAGCTTCTGCCATGAAGTTACTCCTTTCCTGCTAGAGAACAGGAAAGAAGGTCATTTGTAGAGATCTAGGCCACGGGATTTAAATATCTCACCTGTTTTTCTCCCAGTAACACATGGATGTGTCAACATATATGGGCCGGCACTCAGAGCAGCTGAGGACACTGCCGGCCCGGAGGCCACTCCTGAGAAATCACGCTGCTGAACTTTTGAACGGGTGACCCAAATTCCAAGCCTAGCATTAGCTTCGGCTAATAGCTGCATAGACACTGGACCGTTGATTTAATCCCAGCTTCTCCAGCATCATGAAAGGCATGGGTATGATGCCTGTGATCGGAAGGTCGCTGGTTCAAATCCCAGAGTCGGCAGAGTGATGTCACCATTGGGCCCCTGAGCGAGGGCTTTAACCCACAAATGCTCCAGGGACTGGCTGACAATGCCTTCTCAAATAAATCACAGTCCCTTTGGATAAAAGCATCTGCTAAGATAAACAAAAAACCATAAGTGTAGTCATTATCCAGACTGCCCAATAATTCATGTGCTTTGGTCTAGACCAGTATAGAGAAACTTTAAGTGGTGCAGACCTCATGCATCGATTATTATAACACGATTCCCATTGAAACAAGGTTGCCAGATCAGTGTAGCCAGCTGGTCTGCTGCAAACACTGATGACATCTGCTGATAATGCTGCCCCAGAGAGGGAAGACAGCAGGAAGACAGGACTGGGAAGATGATGAGACCTTCCAGCAGATTCTCACAAGTCACCGGGAAGTCGGGACTGAGTTTTGGCATCAGTGGTGTAGCAGCTGTGCTGGGAAACCCTGTCAGAGCTCATTAAATGCACCAGTCACACTGATCATTTTCAAAGTAAATTTCACATGTCACCTTTAAGTCCTTCTTGGGAGCACTGTGGTGACACGTTGGAAAAAAAAAACATTCGGAATGGCTGATGAATGTCGATTTATTATGCTGTTAAGAATGTGATCTTGTGGCTTTTGTCTGCAGGTCGGGGCAAATTTTAAGGGGGAGATGTAAAGTCTTTCAGTTACAAACGGTGCTGACGGAAGCACAAAGGTTGTCAGGCATGAATCTACACACAAGTTTCCTGTGCGGAGTGAAATGAGCAGGGGGGAGCGGCATTTTGGAGCCCACCAGACCCCCCATTAAGGCAGAGGAGTCATTTAGATTGCAACTCGTGTTTATTCCGAAAAACATCGTACAACCACAAATCACGTCATTGTTTTTTTTTTTTACCTGCTTTTACTGGGTTCTTGGTACAACAGTAAAAAAGAACATAAAAAAAAACAAACCAAAACAGTCAAAGTAACATAAATATTAAAAACCGACTGCGTTTCTGTTCTCACACCATTCAGTGATTGTAGCTCCTATGCAAAATTGATTAACGCTGCAAAAAAAAAGTAAAAAAACATCTTCTCTCTCATCACTACAGCGCAAACGCTTACAAAATCCTGACTGACTTCTCTCCCGCTGCGACACACAGATGAGAAACATCCAGACTGTACGTTGAATCAGACAGTCTTTCCCACATCGCCTTTTGCCAAAAATAAAGCTGCTCCTAATCTTGTCTGACTATCTCCATAGACTCATCGATGTTAAAGGCTCTAACAGCAGAGGGCAACTCGGGGAAAAACTGACTCCCTAGCCTATGCCCCGCGGCATACACGCTACAGACTGCAGCTGATCAACCAGCATTGAGACATGAGCCAAAGTGGACACAGCTGAGCCAGGGGTAGCTGAACCTTATTCCCAGGATTCCAAACCTTCTCCCAGCAGGAGGAGAGCCACTGGCCCTGCCCCGCCACACCAGGGTCTGACCTCAGCACACCTGAGACCCAGAACCCCGAAATAAACAAACGCCCATTGCTGGGAAAATAATACACCAGATTATTCTGGATCAACATCTGTATTTCCCAGCCGCTAACTTTTCCATGGAGTGTCAGCGATGGGAGTGCTCAAGTTTTATGGGAGCTGACAGAAGCTGACTGCCCGTGTCGGCAAAGGAACAGAAATCGGAATGGCCGCAGGTTAATATCGTTATTTCGAAGCAGGTTGTTCCGTTTAGCGTGGGTATTCGTCTTTTCTTAATATCAAACGCATGGCCAGAGTTATCTACGCAAGCAAATTAAGCTATGAGTTACTACACTTCATTTTCTCTTCGGAAACCAATGTTATTTTTTCCCCCAAATTATCCGCTAAATGTGCAATTAGAACAGGCAAGAAAGCTGTAGATTAGCAAGCGAATGCAAATGACAGTTACAACGAACAGCCAGGACCAAGCGCTCAGGAGGAAAGGGAAACATGGTCCTCTTCTACCGGACACGTTCTCGCGCGATTACAAAATCTGCAAACCGGATATGTGTTTTTCTTTCAGTCTCGATTTTTTTTATTTTTTATTTATTTTTATTTTTCACGCTATCAAATACTCCTGGTTCAATAACCCAAGGATACAGCAACTGCACCATTCACAAAGCTACAGGACATCTAACCAGAACTCACACTGCCACCTATGATGCGATTCACGGAAACTGCGAAAACGCTGCTGCGCGGGTATGATGCAGCAAGCTACCTGAAATTAACTTTAAAAAGCCCGACAAACCAAAAAAAAGAAAAGAAAATCAACGTAAAAATAAAAAACGTAAAAAGCAACATTCTGAAACTGGCAGTATTCCTTTTCCTAGAAAGCAGGCAAAAGAGAAAGGAAGTGATTTTCTGTGGAAGGGTTTTCAGATGTAGATCCTTTATTTCTGAAGCACCATTATAGAGAGTTGTTATGAAGGAATATTGTACTCACATCACGCAAGAAAAAAAAGCAAATCTATAATCACTTGTTACTGTACTTTAAATAGCTGAAGGAAGCCGCTAATTAAGATGGAAATGAAAATGTATACAGAATTATGGGTTTATGCAACATACAAAATGTGGGATAAACATGAGATTATATTTAGAACAGAATTATATGACGCTTACATGAAATGGATTTGAAGCTGTAATTTACAGGATATATGTATAGGGAATGAATGAATTTTAATGCTACACAATGACCAATCAATGGAGGCGATCTGTAAAGTGACCTCATCATCCATCTGTTCCACAGGTTAACTGTTACCGCTAAAAACAACGTGTGGAAAAGCTAGCCATTTCTGTGACTGAGTCTGTTTCTTGGAATTTGAAAAGTGTAAGCAGCCTATTCCTCTGCATATTTTTTTCGTTATAACTTGTTTACTTTCTCTGCAATTTGAGGCTTTCTGAGGAGAAGGAATACTGTCCTCTTAAAGCTATAGCAGGTAGCGCTCGTGATTGGTAAGGCATGAGGATTCAGTGTTTAGCTTGACTTGAACTTTAACCAATCATATCTCCTTCCCCAGGGCCTCTAACTCTTTAGCTGAGAGATGTGATGTTGGAGCGGCCACCAGGGGGCACTACGATACGCCGGCCGGCTGGCCGGATTGGGGTTTCCTCTGTGGTTGGAGCACCTGTGGGATTGAAAAATGGGGGGGGGGGGGTTAATCACAAAACGTATTGTACAGCACTCTACAAGCAAGTCGGTGCTTGTTTTTTTTTTTTTTTTTTTTTTACAAACAGCCAGACTTCATTACCATCCTGTTCTTGTTTCTTTTACCCTCTGAAAAAGGACAGATTATAAATATAAAGGGCCACTA
>JAODKM010000046.1:3535724-3556011 GCA_026780845.1 Petrocephalus sullivani | reverse complement strand
AGCCGGGGGCCAGCTGTCTTTCCGGCTGGCCGCGGCCCGGGGACCCCACGGTGGGTCTTGTCTTTCCGCTGGGCCCTTTGTTACCCCCCCCCCCCCCAGACTGCCCACCCACAGCCCACCGCAGTTGCTCCAATGTGGCAGATGTCTCTTTGTTGCAGGTACTGGCATTGGCTCCTTGTTATTTAGGTCCCCCTATTGTCTAACCCTGGATGGTTCTGTATTGAAGGGTCTTTCCCTAAGACCCGTGCCCCTAACTAGATGGTATCAATATGCTTAGTAAAGCTGGGGCCCCAAAATTTTATGTCTCGTTGCCCAACAGGACAATTCATAATGCAGCCCCAAATTTTTTAATCAAAAAAAAAAAAGGCAAAGAACATCTTGGAGTGAATGCTTAAGTTTAAATTGAACCGCAGTCTAACTGTAGAGCAAATTTTCTAAAACTCATTCAGGTCAAGGGATAGATTTTAGAGAATTTCTGTGGACTTGGTGAGTTCTGGTAACAGAACAAAAGTTCTTCGTTGGATTACTTGAGGATTGAGAGAGTTTTTGTTCTAAAAAACTGCAACGTATGATGAGGAAGCCTGGTGGGCTCATCTTAAACTCAACAAAAAATGAGTGGGCCTTGGAAATTTTGCTCTTCAGTGACTTATCTATAGACAGAACATGCTTTACTAGGAACACACTATTAAAAAGTGCAAAGAAGTATCTGTTAAGTAGCTGAAAGAGGAGGGATAACCAGGCGAGCAAAGGTCCCGAAAGGTGTATAAAGCACGGTGCTGAAAACGTGCTATTTTTAAGAATAAACCTAAACTCATAAAGGATGTGAAATTGTGTATAAATTTGGTCTGCTCATTTTAAAATGCATATTTTACTTTTTAAAATTTTGTTACTGTATTTTTTTAACCTGAGAGCTGCCGAAACCACGCAAATAGGTGCCGGAACACAGAGACTCTAAGACAGAGGGGTCCAGGAACACGTCCCAGCAGGATCTGCCACAAATGAAGCGTTGGCTGATGCCCTAGGCATGCAGGACGAAAGTGAGCTCCTCACCAATCATGGTGGTCCCTCCAGCCAGGGCAGCCTTGGACCCCTGGAAGAAGTCGTCCACGGTGGTAGTGCCTCTGTAGGGCATCTGGAAGTGTGTGTGGATGTCGATGCCCCCGGGAATGACCATCTTCCCATTGGCCTCTATAGTCTTCACCCCTCCTGGGACGATCAGGTTGTCTCCGATTTGCCTTGTCAGGGAGAGAAACTAGGTTAACTTCTCTCAATCGTCTTAAAACGTAGCATAGCATAAAGTCACTTATAATGTTTCCAGATGCTTCTTTTAACTGAACAGAACAATTTTGGTAATCAAGTAACTAGTGGTGGCTTGCTTGAAGATTAATGAACTAGTCTGGTCTGAACTGTTAAACTACACGTTAACCAACATGAACTGTTAAACTAGCTTTTGTTGTTTTATACAAGGATTGCGGACATGCATTCCTCTGCCCCTGTACTTAATCGCAGCTCTGAAAGACTGCCTGTGTTTTACTCCAGTAAGCGCATGTTCACCCTGACTCATGTCGTAGGCTGTGACACCACCGTGTCTGACTGTCGTGTTCTACAGCGTAAATTACAAGTGGTCAGAAACGGTCAAGCCATGCCCTAGTTAACAGGCATGCGGCACTAATGTCTTTGGGAGCTCTTCCCAGCTTTGTGGTGCCCCCCCCCCCAGAGGCCAGAACAGAAGACAAAGGGACCCGCCAAGCGAAAAGCCAACAAATGCCCAATAATGTTTTGAGAACAGGCTGGAGCTCGAACATCCCGATGCATCACATCTGGAAGTGGCGTTACGTGGCCTGCAGAGAGCGGCGGCTGCCAGCTGTGGACGCCGGGCCCCAAGCCATAACCACATGGGCAATGGGGCACTTACCGAGTTACTTACTTAATGAGGCCATCCTCCATGTAAATGTCGGCGTAAAAGGACTGGTCATCGTTCACGATCCTGCCACCCTTGATCAGCAGCCTGTCGCTCTGGAAACAGAGGAGACATGCCGTGTTATGGGCAATTGACACGACTCCATAGCGCCGCCCTGGTGTCCATGCAGTTCTCTCATAAAAGGTGATTATGGGGGGCGTGGGGGCCACCCGGCAGACCCCACGCAGATCTGTATGACCACCATACACAGCTGCCTCTGCATAGTCACACATTGGTGCAGCTGGAGCAGGCACCGCAATTCGCCTGCAGGGGGCGCCAGTGAGATCCAGGTACATCCTGAGCTGAAACCATCAAGGGCATACATAAGAGGTGTAGGGTAAGCCATGGAACACTAGGATAAATGCGTATGAGCACAGAGGACTGGTTGGGTGGGGGGGGTAGTATGGGAGAGTGGCCCCGTTGGCATGGAGATGAGACTCTAGTTGGGGAAGACTGCCTTAGTACAACCCGAGCTTGCTCCGGCGTTAATATGAAAACCATCAGGTGCTAAAAAGCCACACAGTGGGGAAAACTATTTTTATGTCAGACAGGAGCAGGGGGTGTGGGTTACTGGGGGGCTGTTACATATTCAAGTATTCATATAATACGACATGTTGAAATCTCAATTTCTATAAAACGCTTGACTTTAGTTCATGAGCCCACAGAAATCAAGTATCGATTTTCCCCATCGGCACACATTTAATGCGATTTACTACCTGGCTGGGGAGTCGTTGGCGGCTGCACGCCTTTTCAAATGAAGCCACAGCAGGCCGAGTGCTGACAGCTGCAGGTCTCCCGCTACCTGGGAGCCTCACACAGAAAATCACGCAGAGGACAGTGTCTGACAGACTAAGGATAACATAATCATATCACAGATGAGACCCCTGGGCCAATCAAAACTGTGAATATGTACACTGCTCTAAATAAGATGCCATAAACCATAGGGCCTATGGGTCCTGGGGTGATTCTAGGATCTTTATTTTTTATTAAGGTAGGGGGCATAAGGTAGCCATAATTCTTACAAACGGGCAAACCTTTACATTAGCGAATGAAACGTTTGAAAGTAGTGATTGGCCCGTGGAGTACCCCCTCCCCTGTCAGTCAGCTTTCAGGTGGGACCAGGACCCCTGTTGCCCCGCCCCTTTTCAGATCGCCTGTGTGTGTTTTTGTAATTGTCCATCTTCTAAACATTTATCCTGGGCAAGGTCACGGGGGGGTCCTCGAGCCCATCCCAGGCAGCACAAGCCTGGGGTACATCCTGGATGGGATGCCAGTCCGTTGCGAGGATTTGTGATTATCTGGATGCAATTTCCATGTGCTCAACCATTGACGTGTACACAATGAACCCAGCTTCTTCACACATGCCAGGCCAATCTCCCCACTGACAGACACCCCTATACGCAGTGGGCCACAGCCTTCTGCCCCCCCCCAAACCCCCTCACACTGCTGGGCAGCAAGAGGAACCATTTGACCAATCAGAAGCTGGCGAGCCACATCGGCCCCCTTGTTATGCTAATGCTAAGGAGCTCATTCTGGGCGTGACAATGGGTAGCGTCTGGGTCTAAAACTAAAACAAAAAAATATGCATCTACATCGCTCTTCCCCTCCAGACAGCTCTGAGTGGATCAGCAACACCTGCAGGTTCTGTCCCAGAAGAGCGGCAATACAGAAGCAGCCCAGAAATCTCGCCCAGAGAAGAGAAAGGCACTCTGTCACAATGTGCTACTCATCAGAACCGCCGCGGAAGTCTCCACACCGCTGCAGGCTCTTATCCACACTCTCCCCTCCACTCGCTCCACTATATAACATTTTACATGCTATGTGCTCTGGTTTAAGTCTGGAAATATCAAAATCTATTTTTATTGGACAAAGTTTAGTAGGTTAATGCATTTCTATAAATTTCTTAATGGGTGGAGTCGAGTGGGAGGGAGGTTTTAAAGAAAAACGAAAGCCTTCTGAACCGCTGTGATTCCTCCGCAGGTGAAATTACAAATGAGCATGTACAAATTCATTTAAGTTACGTCATGTATTTTACACAGAATTATTTTTGGCTGCTGGAAAACACGGCTACCCTCACAGGACAGAGGGACACGATGAATGAGGAATCCAGTCAAATCACGATTTGTTTTTAATTGAATAAGTTTGAAAAATGTATCTGTTTCGAAATGCACGGCAGTTTCGACAGTTGCACGGATGAAAATTTAAAGGAAAACAATCCCACAGCTGGCCACTCTAATTTTACTGGAGACCGTTGAAATTTCCCTAGAGTCACGGATCCAGATAATTTTGTGCCGTGAGGCACCACAGCCGATCCAGTGGGAACGATGGCACTCTGTTCCGTCTCACCACAAGCCCAGGGGTCTAACTGCTGCTCACCCCAACTGTCACTGTGGTCGCAATCTACCAAACAAGCAAGACAGCACTACTCAACTCTGATATCTATTGGACAGTTCCTGGGAAAAGAAGGCGGGTCTTGGTGGAGACTCGACCAATTATGTCAAGCACGGAAGCTGACCTTTGACCCTTTGCTCTTATCTGGTGGAAGAGGAACATGGGGGCGGGGGGACGTTGGAATGCTGGATGAATATAAGAGGATATCAAGTTGTTTTATTACCATGGTCACCCTCAGCTTTGATAAAAGAGCGTGCATTAAAACATGAATGATGCTCCTGCCCTAGGGGATTATCAGAGGCTTAAATGTGGTTAAGTGATCATCTGGCGTTAAACCATAGATGATCCATGACCAGTGGTCCTGACCTCAGCAGAGCACACTATACTTCCTATGCAGATGGTTTCTAAAGTCCATTAAGCTCAAATCAGCTTAATGTATGATACATCAGCTGGCTAGACCTACCACAGGGACTGTGCACCATGCATTAGGAAACCATTAATGCACACTGAACTTTTTTATTTTTAGTTTTAACCTGCAAAGTACAAATTTTGCAATTGATTTGGGGAAAAAAAGCTAAATGCATTCCTATTAAATGACTCATTTGCCACGTTCCCGGATAAAACTCTACAGCAGAAAAAAAAAAATTATCCAGCAATTTAATTTTGAAACCACATTTTAATTTTGTCTTAAGTTGGTCTGCACGGGGTTTGTTTTACCAAAGGGCATTAAAATGCTATCATAAAACATTAACTGGGGAATCCAGGCATTGTTCTGCTACATTACTTCAATAAGCTTTAATAATGACGTTTACTCAACGTTGATTTCAAGCCCTAAATGTAACATGTTTTAGGGTTGTTAGGGGAGAAAAAGGGCCTCCTTTAATTCTAGGGTTTGGAGGCGAGTACATATACTAAGATGTGGTCATACAACGCAGCATTTTTATAGACTGGAAGGCGACATGAATGAACTTCTGTTGTTGCTAACAGGAAAGTACAACAGCCAAAAAATACAGCCAACAGAATATTACAGAGGACACCGGCTCTGATGCCAAGATGTGTAAGTTAGGCGCGGAGACATGGATGGAAGGAGAGAATCACTCTGCATGCAAGCCAGCGCCTTAGCGCCAAGCCTGTTGCCTAGCAACAAAAATATTTACTTTTTTGTTCAAAGGCAGATTTTTTTTTCCCGTGGAAATGTCAAAACTGCATAGCTTACCAATCAAAGAAAGTTGCCTCGCTTCTCACACGCTCGCCCAAAGATCGTTATCCCGAAATTGTTATCGTTCATGACGATGGCGGTGATGATATCGTCAATTTGATTTTTCTTTTTTTTTCCCCCTTTTTAAATTTGATCATCTTTTTATTCCTTCAGGAAATTTTCAATGAAATGACTCGCTTGAAAGAAATCGATGTTCTCCAATGGCACTGAGGCGAAACGGGGGGGTGCATTCGCGTCCGTATTTTCTCATGCATTACCGCATAAAGAGGGACCTGCCCCGCAAATGCAGCAGAACTCCGGCTCCGTGTTCTTGCAGCGGCCCAACAGCCCACCCTGCTCCGAAAACTGACAGCCTTTTTTTAATTACTATTTATTTAGCTGTTGTCACTATACGTCTAACGTGCAGGATGCAGCTGGAGGCGATTACTGATGACTGGTAAAGCCTCACCGCGCCACTGTGAATGGATGTGGGGAAAAACGGTGCCACGCCTAAAAACCTGCTGAAATCCTCATTTCTGCTCCCATATTAAACTGACTTTTTCCCTCCGAGGAAATTGTTCATCCAACAAAAATATAAATAATCCAACTTCGTTTTATTTACGATTAAACATTTGCACAGCGTATAAATGCATATTTGCTTACGGATCTATTGTTGCAATAAAAAGAACTGTTTTACCCCATAATGTTCACTCAAAGCAAATAATGTTAACTCTTTTATTATTATTATTATTATTATTATTATTATTGTTATATTTTAAATGTTAACAAGTGCTTTGGGTTGTCTTGCGAAATAACACACTTGAGTTAAAGCAAAGCATGCAATTGCTTTTTTTTTTTTATTTCAGCGCGGATATCAGACGAGATGACAGACAAAAATGAAAGGGCCACAGACCATATTAAATAAGTATTAAGTTTATGTCCATATTTGCTGAGATTCCCCACAGTGCTGCTCACAGAAAACCTCCATTCCCTATTATGCCCTGCAGCTGTAGCGTAACACCCATCGCTCAGTCCAATAAAGCAGGTGTCCAAGCGCCCGGGCCCGGCGGAACTCCCTTAAATTACACACCGACCATGCAAACTTTAAATACCCCCATTTATACGCTTATTCAAAGTATCCGCGCTGCAGATGTATGGAGGCGAGACCGTATCTTGCCCGTCCGGCGCAACCCGGAGCCATTTGCGGACAGGGCGGAAACAAAGGGCGGCTCTCCCGGGTGCTGAACAACACCCAGCACCCGACACTGCAGGCGGCGCTTCGCCCTAACCCCCCCAGCCCCGACAGAACCGGTTCCTTTATTTATCGGTGCATATACTTGCAGTGTGCCGTTTTATTTTCTGCACTGCCGGTCTTGTTTTAATCTGGGATGGGCGTGGGGATCGCGCCGGTTCCCAGCAGCGGCACCGGGGACAGGCGGAGTTCCAGGCCACCCGAAGCCGCATTAATGCTTCATGACAGAATTAAATGTATCTGTATATAAAATTGCACTTAAATCACACATCTACTGTTTTTATCCATTTGTATTTATATATGTAGGCATGCATACCGACCACGATCTCTTTTTGTATACATTTTTATATATTATTTTACTGGAAATATATTTTATACATGCCGATTACAATTTATGTACCTTAAACCTGTCCATTCCCGTATTTAGGTGAAAAGAAAATACACAATTCGTACATAAAATGGTATCTAAGTGCAAGGGATTCCTGCGTTGTAGTTGGATATTACGTTTCCCTGCATCTTACAAAAGGCATTTTAATAGTTTTGATAGTTAACAACTGATACGGCTCATCGCCCCCCTGCCCAGCCCCGCTGTCTGGGATATAAAAGCTAACACAGGCAGGATGATCGGAGCAAGCAAATGATCGTGTCCAACAAAGGAGATGCAAGTCACCTTTAAGAAAACGCCTCATTGCGCTCACAATGAGATTCGCCCTCCTTTGCTGTAATCTTACACGATTCCGACTGGCTTGCACACAAATGCATAACGCACTCTGCGGGAAACGGCGCGGACACACAATGAAAATAAAACTCCTAAACGCCATACACAACGCAGCAACGTTTAGATGACACCTGGCTTTCTGCATGCTCCACAATCATATTAATCGTTAAATTCATTCCGACTTACAGTGATCTTTGGGATATTCTTTTTTCCTTGGTAAGACATATTTGTTCCCGGCTAAATACTACGAGGATGCAAATTCCGTACTTTGTATATATATATTTTTTTTCCCGGATGGTGTCTCTGCTGCTGGTGCGTAGATGAGAAATAAAAGAATGGACGGCTCCTCTCTCTCTATGCAGCGCTTAACCCCCCTTCCACCGCTAGCGTGAAAAAGCGTCTATCCTCAGCAAGAGCGCCGATCTATCCGGGCTCCACCCTCGCCGCGCAGTGCGCCTGCCGCCCCGCAAGGGGGCGCCACAACAACGAAGATCCTGCAGCATTACCAGACAAAGGCGTGTGAATAAACGATATCCCACTATGTTAATTTGGGGGAAAAAAATATGATCACTGCAGCATGAATGATTTACTGTTATCACTCCTCAGTCCACACTTTCTGTATTCATGTTGCATAGATATTGTACTTGAGAAACTGGCAAGATATTACAGAATACGTGTTGAATAGCATTTAAAATGTTCCTCATCACATTATTTCATTAACATCCAACTGTAAGAACGTGCTTGACAGAAGACTGTTAACGTATCTTTGAATATATGTGAAAAGTGATGCAGGCACTGCTAACTTGGTGAAGAAAAGTAAGGTTAGTAAGGATACTAGAGAGGCGAGCCCCATCGGTAGACTGCAGTCCAACCCAGAACCAGGCTTCCCTCAGACTGACTACTTGCACACTCCCGTTTTGTAAAAATTAAATGTGGGCCTACTCCAACCGTGCGAATATAACTCACATTTTTGATCACCGTGGTTGCAGTACATGATTTGTTCAGAAAATTTATTGTTACTATTATAAAACGAAGGAGAGAGTTTAGGAAATATAGAAATTTATTTATTTAAAATAGTCATTTAAGAACAAATTTACAGTATATTAACAGCTTGAATATCAATTGCACAACTTTAATAGAAAACATCTGGCTATGATTTCACATAAAAAAAAATAGTAACTAAAAATCAGCCTAAAATTTACTACACTCAGCTTTTTCCTGTTTCCTGCCAGAGAGGCTTCCTGCAAAAATAATGTACATACATGTCGACCACCGAACAATTTTTGTTGGCCGTCATCGTGGTTATGCCGGCACTTAACAGAAGACGAGCGTTGTAAAATTCTACAGTATCGGGATTCTGTGTTTTATTTTCATAGCCCGTTGCTGGCTTCCGGTATTAAGCATTTGCGGGAGGGTCACTTTCTTAGTGGAACAAAGAGGAAACGCAGGACATTAGATTGTGGAGAACAGCTGTTGGGTCTTCAGCTCTCTACAGTTCTGCCATGTGTGTCTATTGTCTAAGAAGATCCATCCCCCACACACCCCCACACCCTCTACCCCCTCTTCAAGCCCCCTTTGTGCTTAATGAGGTAACTATTCTTTGGGTCCAAGCAGCATTGTTAAGAATACTACAGTGTAACCAGGAGAGTAACATCATCAAAAAAACAAGAAACAGTTTTATGGGCGAGGCTATGGATCCAAACGGCCGTAATGAGGTCTGATTCAGCCATGAGCAGCCGGTCTTGAAAGCACCAAAGGTCATTGAGGGCCAACCCCCCGACATGACCCACAGATGGGACTGCTCCAGACATCTTACACGATACATTGTTCCTTTTTTACCTTTCATGGTAGATGCATTGGTGGGTGTTGTGTGCAGATGGACCGTGACTTCGAAATTTCCACTGCCAGGGATTGTATCAACAATAGCCCTGGAACAGGAAGGACCGTGCCACTGGAGAGGCCTGTATGCATCTGTGCATTCTAAGCGTGAGTGTGTGTATATCAGATTGTGTGAGATGGAGCTTTTGCTGCTGGGGCCTGACGTGTACCAGTCTCCTTGGAGCGGCCTTCAGTCTATAGCAGTGATCTGAGTCCTACTAAAACCGGCATAAATGTGGCATCCCTCAGAGAACTTCCCAGCCTCCTGAGACCAAAGGTTTCCAGGATCTCCGGCTGGTTTTATTTTGCCATTTTACAATCAAGAAAGAGAGAAAATATTTTGGCTTGATACACATAATCATGGGGTTAAGCAAAGGAGCATCTGCTGCTATTGAGCTTGGTAAAGCATCCATTCAAAAGCAAATGGGGAGGCGGACAAGTTCATGTACATATGGAACAAATGTGATTAACTCTGATATTTTGAGTATCCGTCTGATGATGACACAGCTGCTGATCATTTTTAAATAAGTAGGTTGGCGTGCAGAATCCTGCAGACAGGGACACATTCCCCGACGGGGCAAGAGAGTGACGGTGAACAGAGTCCAGACACAGGGGTGAGATGCACTCACTGTAATTAGAAGCAGTGGCACTGTCTGGCTTGGGGAATGTCAGGAAATAAAGATAGGGAGCTGGAGCGCTAACGGCAACCCCCTTAGCTCGACACCGCACGGGGACTGCAATAACAATGCAGCACTTAGCCAAAATTAGCAGGCGCCACCAACCGTGACAGAGACGCACCAAGTGCAGCGTTTCCTGCAGAATCAGCCTTTCAAAAGCGATCGGCGCTCAGTGACACGCAAAGATCCGCGTTTTCCACATTGGCAGCTCGAGTCCAGATTTATTACACTGTGACATTAAGGAATACGCACAAAACCGGGGGGGACCGGGGGACCAAAGTGTGGAAGAACGTGAAGTGTGTTTGCTCTAAAAAAAGGGCAAACAACGGAGGACTTTCAAAATGTGTTTATTATAAGGTATTGTAATTATAAACCTCACCGCATGGTGGCTGGACAGCCACATAGCGGCAAAGCACCAAGAATGTAATATATATATAAAGATGCACAATTAAATGTGTAATTAGAAAGGGCATGGCTCTTTTTCCTAATATTCTCTGGTAGTTGCTAAGGATGCGACCAAAAACGCGGGTCAGCAATCAGAGAGGGGTCGGCTTCCCTGGATGGGGGTTAGGCCTTGAGCGGCCCTGGGTCTGTCATTGCCGGACTACAACACAATCATCCACAGGTCCCTTTAATGCACTTCCTTGTTCCGGAGCAACGAGGTCGGTGACTATAAATCATCCCTGCTTGCTCTACTTTGGCTCGCAGGAGGCTGACATAATTGCAACGCCGTGTAAGTCGCACGATTTGGTCAGGCCACAGAGAGGATGACACTAAGACTGAGCTGAAGAAGTAAACGTATAACCACTTACTGGTTACTTAACAAACCCCTACAGACGTTTTTAAGATGTCCCTTGACATTGTTATAAAATTGATGCATGTATAGGCCTTGGCTCAATAGTTAATATAATATGTAATATACTTCTAATGCCGGAAAACACAAACAAAATCGTCTCCGGAAATGTTTTAAAACAAAACTTGGTTTGATGTTTATAGGATACTCACGTCTAAGAGCAGATTATAAGAGCAAAAGGGTTCTACATAGTCATGCTTTATAAAGGGGAGATAAATCCAGTTTGTAATTTTAGAGCTTTGTCGTATGCATTCGCAATACACTATGCCCGGTACACATGTTAGCAACGAAACAAGTACTGACCACCTTAACACATAGCCAATCTGCGAGGCAAGACAGCTAGACCAAGCCATCACAAGTGGAGATCACGTTTGGGCTAGGGATGACAGGAAAGGTTTTGTTTCTAGCAGGGGCGTCAGAAGCATTTTGAATGTGGGGCGCTGGGTGAACTAATATTTTATGTTAAATGTGTGTGTGTGTGTGTGGGGGGGGGGGGGGTCCAAACGAATAATTATGAAATGTGAGGGGGACATGTCAGATTTAATGGCGGCGAAGCCCATGGTTTCTAGTGAATGGGACAACTATGAAATGACATCTAATAAAATATGTGAGTGTGGCCAATCAGGAAACGCGAGCTGTATGGTCACGCCCCCACACAAATTTACTGTCCCGTAGACCACGTTGCCCGATTAAACCTGGATCTTATTTAACACCCGACAAATGTACAATGGCGTTCAGAAACACTACATTTCACTTTAATAGCGTATTTTAATTAATGCTTTGTTATTAAAACTGCGCCTTTAGTATTTGGTAGAACGTCAGGATAACGATTTCATTTTTTTTACAGAAAACTGCAGTCTCTTTATAGGCCTATTTAAGGTAAAGACACACTACACTGACTTCTATATCCTCTTATTGCAAATATACTAAATCGATCTTTTAGTGTGAAAAAGGACATTCCTTCCATCTGAGCAGAGGAAATTAAGAGGAATGATACGCAATTTTTACATTTTCTAAGGCATTACGTTATGTGGCAGATGCCATAGACTTTCCTACAAACATGCCGAATATGGTCATTAATGCCCTGTACAGTTTTATTAGGTTATTTGCGAATAGATGTTTGAACATCCCACCCCATTAATAATACTGGTTGAAAAAAAAAGTAAGTAATTTACAATGAGTCAAAGGCACTTTGTCCGGCCTTTTTTTTACCTCAATTGTGAAAACTCTTGGTCCACGGTGCATTTTTTCTAAGTGAATAAAATGACTCAATGTGGCCGCACCTTACCCGAGCATCTGGAAGACGTTGGGGAAAAGGGTGAAAGCGCCGCCCCCCGACCCCCACCCAACGCAGGGGAGCAGCTGTCACTGTGCGAGGTGTGGGCATCACTGCTGTTTAACTCTCATTAAAGAATTTCGCCTTATTTCTTCTGAAATACCTGCACCTAGGAGAAGTCCTCATTCAATTCAGCCACCAATCGCCCAGGCTCATATATGTATTAAACCAGTGTCATCACACTATTTACCCCAAACAGGCAGGTGTTTCACACTTCATGACTAAGTCGCTGCTATAAAATAGTTAAAAATCCACCGGTTAAATTAAATTTGAAAGTCATCAAAGCAGAATTCAATGGCACATTTTAATGAGTGGCACACAGGTGAAGGCGTTAATTTAACGCATTTGAGTATGTCCAAAAAACGAGGCTTTTTAATGCAATTTCCCCATCTAGATGACGATTTAAAACTATTTTCTCAATGAACTTACCTTAAAGTCATCCAGATTCTGCAGGACTTCCTTCCCTCTAGTAGTTCTTATTTCGATGCCCGAATCCCTGGGCTGACGCTCCCCAGGGTGCTTCTCGGTACCCGGGCTGCCTTTCCCACTATCCGGACTCGTCACTTCTCCGGGTGCCTCCTTTTTATCTGCGGCTCTGGCCGCCCGGGAACTTCGCTGGCCGACGCTCAGCGCATCGAAATCGATGGTCTTGCTTTCATAGGCTCCCTCCACGCTGCAAAACATGCCACCATATTTTTGCCGGGGTACCTGGTCCGTCGTTCCCGGTCGGGCGAGATAAACTGGCAGGTCATCCTCCGTGTCCCAGTTCCGCTTGCGTTCGGCCATGATCTAAGGGTGAGATGCGAACGCAGACTGGGGAAGAAGAAGCCGAAAGTCTCCAAATAGTGCCGAGCAAAGTGTCCCGCTGTAGCACTCGCAGCGGCACCGGGAGGGGAAATTTAAAACCGGAGGTGGCAGAGCTGCCTGCTACCCCAAGACATGTAAAGGATATTGCCGGTGCATCACTCCCTCTCTCACTTATCCATGTCCCATCCGGGAGGAGGGGGGGTTCTGAACGTATAGGCAGCATCCAATAACTATCCCAACTAACTAAAGCTTTAGGCAGCGTGCAGTAAGTAACGCATTCATTGAAAACTGGCTTAGAATCATCTGGAGTTTGTAAGAAACACGTTGGTTTTTCCTTAAGGAGGCAAAACAAGGACGTGCGCTCATTTGTACTGTAAATATACTCATTTATTATTTTTTTAATAATTGAATAATTTTAATTAATTTAAATAATTTAATTGTAACTTTTTTTTTTATTATCCAGGTCGGAGCCGAATAATATATTAGTTTTGTAGTATGAAAGTATACTCCATTTCACTTAAGTAGCAGTGTGTTTAACCAACCCGCCTAAGAGATCGCTAAACCTCTTTTTGGGGAATGATTGTGAACAAGTCGTGCAGATCCGGGTGCACAAGAGTGCCTGCTGGTGCTATATGGCACACCCAACTTAATGATGTGCACCCTCGGGTGGAAGTCAATATTCGAGATTTGATCAGCATCTCGGCTCGTTCTTAAATATGATATTAAAAGGACAAATTTTGAGAACTTCGTTACTCGGACAGACTTTTCCAGGGGCAGGTGTTCAAACAGGGGGGTGGGTGTCCAAGGGGGGTTCCCTTGGTAAATATTTAGCGCTGGAGGGGTGGACCTCTCATTAAGGCTCAGGCACTCCCAGCTCACACCCCCTGTCCCCTTCATGTACCTGATTATTCGTATGGATGTATAAAAAGATGGATATTTTAACAGCTTGTGTAACCCCTTTTTAAATGATCCGTCTAATATGTGTGTTTCAAAAATGCATTTTAGCAAATTTGACTACGGAACCAAACTGCGCACTGCAATTGCGCACAGACTGTACACATGAATGCGCACAACCTGCGTCCTCGCTAACAGAATCCTTATCACCGCACGAAGAGCCTCGATGTAGTGCCACGCCCAGGGAAAAGGCAGTAGCTTCGGGACACGCAAAGCCGGACCCCATGCGTGGGCCTTTTATCCGCTTAAATTGCGCTGTGCCTTTAAAATTAGTCTGCGCTGCCGGCGGAGGGCCGGTCAGCATAAACGCAGCGATCGGCCGCTCCTGACAGACTGCTGAGGGACAGGCGACTTCCTCCGAACCTCATCAGCCCGCACGAATGGAAACTCTATATAACAGCCTAGCATTAAATGGATCGGCCTACTGACACCAGTGATACTGTTTGTGTTTGAACCAGCAGGCTTCCCAAAAATTAGTTAGCAGACGAAACTGGGATATTGAATGGAGGATGAAATCCATGCAAATCAAAGCAAAAGTGGCTGTCAATTATTAATCCGTTAAAAAGAAAATTTTATGTTTGCAGTGGGATCTGTTGATTTAATAGTAAAACACGTTTTTAATGAAATTTCATTTAGAGTTTAAATTACACTTTATATACAACAACCCATTTTAGAACTTGGATAGTGGACTTGTCTTTGTAAGGTAGTTTGCTCTATTTTTTAAATGTACCACATAAAATTCAACCAACTGGAACAGGGGTGCCCAGCTCCGGTCTTGGAGGGCCAGAATCCAAAACAGTTTGCAGCTCAAACACATCCTAATCAGCCAATTACGAGGTTTAACAGGCATGTTTGAGCAGGGAAATCTGAAAACTGTGTTGGATTCTGGCCCTCCATAAACCCCAAAGAATATCATGACGGTATAGGTCTAGCAAAACTGTACTTGAGGTAAGAAAGTTGTGGCAAGTAATAGTCTTCCAAGAAAGAGATGAGAGAATCATATAGGAGGGTGCATCAGGTGCTTTCTCTGTACACCAAGAACGATGACTGACTGCATTGTTAAAACCCCATTCCAATGGGCATGTTAGCTGCGGAGGAATGAGGAGAGACAGCTTATGAAAACGAGTTAGGATTCGTCACTGTAATATGAAGTATAATTTGGTTATAGGATACACGGGACTGTGTACAAACATAAGTTTATGTCAAAATCATCAAAAAATCCTGTGTTATATGGGGAAAAGGTTTTAATGTACAGTATGGGTCTTTAAATATATATGTGCAGATTTTCGGAGTCGTTGTAATAGGCCTCCAGTCGACTTTGCTCCTGCATCGCGACTTTCCTCATTGCGATTCCGATATATGCCAGGGACGGCGGAAGAAGTTAAACGAGAAATCCCTGGGAGTTCTGCGAAAGCCGCAGACGGCACACAAAAAGTTTAGTGGAAGGATCGAGCGTAAACATTTTATTCAGGAAAAAAAGTGAGCCTATGGTGGGCTTTACGGAGTTTTTACCCATATCACGGTTTTGAAACCCATACAGAGGACAGCGCTCTCAGGCTGTTAAATAGAAGCGGCATGAGATCACGCCGCCAGTGGAAACTCCGCCGCCTCGACGTCAGGAAGCGCACCTCCCCGCTAAATCCGGCCGTATGGATGCAAACCTGCAGCAGAAGGGAGGCATTTTCCTATCGAGATCCAGAAAATGGTTGCATTAACATTCCATCCAAAACATTTATCACGCGGAGGCTTTAAATAGCAGGGATTGGGGGCAGCGATGTCGTTTTGGCTTTTATTTCTGCAAAACAAGCCTCGCATTAAGTTAACATTAAAGAACAAGTAAGTTCCTTGTCTGCTCCAGTCTGATTTAGAAAGATTTTAACTTTCTGGAAGAATGCCTTCCCATGTAAATGGAAGGAAAAAGTCCATGTTTATAAAGCATTAAAATTTTTTTTATTCATGTTTACAGTTAAGAAAGGTTCGGCTCTTTCATCACCAGCAGGCTGATGTGCGCCGTTCAGAAGCTTCCTTTGTTTTGTTGCCTTGGAAACCTTCTGATAAACACATCCTGACTACTGTGCGGACGAAGGCTCCATTCCTACAAGCGATTGCACAGCATCTCAGGCATGACACGTGTTTGAACACTCTTCACAAATCTCTCTCTTTCCTTTTCGACATTTTTTTTATTTTAGGTAAGCATTCACAAAGCTATGACGATATCTACATTTGAAAGCGATGCAGTTTCAAAATAAGATACTAAAGTTTACACTGAAACAAAGTGAAATGACTTGCCTATCTTGAGCTCTGGCTTGTATGTACATAATAAAATATTTGAGGTGACATATTACAATTCCCAGTCGGCACTGCATAAGTACCCAGGAAACTATTAGTGGGTGCTCCATGTCAATGGATCTGGAGCCATCCTGTGTCATTACACAAGTGTGTGCCCGGGTCCATAAATCCTGGTTTTACTGTACTGGTCGAAATTGTCCATTAGTGTCGCTAAAATGGCTGTGGTAATAGCTTGTTATAAGACAAGGGAGTACTGCTTGTCACAGCTAGTGCTGGTCACTACAGTGATGCATGCATCAAAAACTTAACTTGGCTATGTTAATTTTTTGCCTTGTTTTAAGAGACAAATATATTTTATTTCTGTTACCTACAAAAATGCCCGACAACACTGTTGATGGAAAGCATTTGAAAATTGGAAGAATTTGCATGCCAAATATCAAAGTATTTCTGGTGTAAGCAGAAACAAACAGTTTTTCATAATTACTATTAGGCCTTCTTATTTCATCAGCACTGCATGAAGATTTAGCTATATAAGAGAGGAACATAAAACTGATATTGAAAAGTGAACCGTGTTCATCCAGACAAAGATCCATGGAATATGTTGGCAGTTATCACCTTGCTATCTGTTCTCACAAGGCATTCTCCAGCAGGGAACTTGAGAACGAGGGATCGAGTGTGTATTCGGTGACTGACGGGGAACCATGCTGGGAAGCTGAGGCAGGGATGGATAAATAAGGACTGCCATTCATAGCACAGAGCATCAAACCAGCCGCTTCCACCGAAGATGAAACACATGCCCCCGAAATCCACTTAGGGCTTGAAATGACATTACAGCCATGAACTTGGGTGCCCCAGGGACCAGTCCGCACCCTGGTCTGAGGTAACCCTCCCCGGCACCATTCCAGCGTGTAATAGATTATTCCGAAGCCCTCATTTCCTGCTTGATGACTTTGTGGGTCAATATTTATTGGCGTGTTTTCCGTCTAATAACACCATTGACCCTCTCGTCGAAGTCGTCTGCCCCTCGCTCCGCCTCGCGTTGTCGCCACGCTCAGTGACGCCCTGGGGGGTGTCCCTTGCCAGTGTGGCATTTCTCCTACGAAGTGGTGTGCTGCTTTGCTTGGGGAGATCGGTCGCAGGGTCCATCTTATGACAGTCCCCTGAATCTGAAAAGAATCACGGCATCAGCTGCACTGTATCTCTGCCGAATGGCACTGTGACGCGGAGCCACTGTATCTCTGCCGAATGGCACTGCGACGCGGAGCCACTGTATCTCTGCCAAATGGCACTGCGACGCGGAGCCACTGTATCTCTGCCGAATGGCACTGCGACGCGGAACTCTGTCTTTTTCTTGTCTGACTGGACCTCATATCTTACACGTACCTCATGGACAAAGCAGAACACAGCCAAAGGAAGGACCTTTGGAAGGAAGGGGAGCTCATTTTGTCCTGCTGATTTCAGGGGGATGGGGGAGAACTGACTGGCATTCGGCAGGGAAAACACAAACGTCTGTTCTGCCTGACTTCAGCTGGACGCCGAAAAGGAATCTCATTGGAAATCGATGACCTAATTAACCCTGTTCTGAGAGCTCTGGCCATGATGTCATCCTTCCTGTTTCACACATACTGGGAAGCATACTGGGAATGCTGGGCAAATGCTGCAGTGGTTTATGCCCCATCATCAATAGTGAGATATGCAACCTAACTAAACAAAACTGTATACGAATTTTGCTCTATATTAACTGATATACCACTTATGATGATTATAGTATGATTTGTAACTGTAATATGAAATAAAACTGAATTTGGCTGACAGTTAAAGGAGATACACAAGACTGTATAAACACAGAATTTAAGTGACATCATACGATTATGATGTCATTTCGCAGAATTGTAGCAGCGAAATGACATCATTGGTACACATCATCACGGCAGGTGACGGAAAAAGGTCGTAACTGGACAAACGGGAGGAAAAAGCCAAACTAACCCCAGCAGTCGGACCGCCTGCTCAGCTGTGCTCTTTTATATGTATACTTTTTGTTGTCTTTCCGTGCCATGTGTTCCGATCCAGCTGGCTCTGGTAGCCATTCATCATGTGGATGTGACACTCACGAAGCAGGGCTGTCTTTGCCTTTCGGAGCAAAGTTGCGGGCCCCATGGTTAGGAGGTTGCGGTGGTTTTAGAGCCTATCATGGCGAGGTACAGCCAAGGCACAGGCACACTCTCAGGGTGTCACCAAAGTCACCAATCTTCCCAGATGACCTGTCTGATGTGTGATGAGACCAGACTTCTAACCTAGAAATTTTTGCCAAAAAAGTTTCAGTGAAATTAACCTGAACACAGAATATGTGTGACAGTAAAGGAATTGTTAAAATTTTTCATCAACTTCAGCCTACAAACAAAATCAGGAAAAAATTACCAGTATTTACAATTTGAAAAATGTAAACAAAATTCCCTTAATGAATATAATTGAATGGATCAACAGTATACTGTATATTAAACACATGTAGAAGAACATAAATGCATAAATGTAAAATATCAGCTAAATTTAAACGTAGACCGCCTGGAAATGGAAAGGCAGAGAGGTGAGGAATATTAATGGTAGTGTAGGCTGCTTAGATGGCAGCTAAAAGTCCCACGGCTATTCAGACACAGATAAACTGCATAAATTAGAAGATTATTATGCTTCTATGGCGTTTATTGAAACAGCTTTTCTTCGGTGCTGAATTTAGTTAGAAAGGGCCAGACAAAATATTCTGCAAAATCACTCATTCAATACTCTGATGAGAGACAAATTTAAATAATGCCGAGATGAAGGCGTTTGCACTGTTCACTTTGGCCCGAACACTGGTATGACGGTGGTGGAAAGTGCCCAAGAATCACTAGTCTTTGCGTGGTTTATCCGGGCACAAGATACTAATGGGAAAACAATATAAACACCGACATTTCAAGACTCATAATGAGACCTGATGAGCCAGTAACTAGACCAGAGTACAAACAAAATAAGTTATGATCAGGATTTTTTTTATTAGTAGTTATTTTTTTACTGTATATACTACAAAGACGATGAGTTAGAAGGAAATTTCTTTCGGAAGACAAACTTTAAGGGCTCGTAAAAAAAGGTCCAATTGTGAACTAATGACATCACAGCTGCACAACTGCTCATTCAGAGCACAATTCATGCCGAAGTCAAAATCGATGGATGGGCCAATCGGATGAGAGGAACGTGTCGTGTGTGTTTTCTTAAGGCAATTTCTAGCATGTCCAGAGTTAATTGGGTGAAAAGCCAGCACTGGTGTCATTCATTCCCTTTAAAAAACATTAACCAATGAGATTGCATGATTTTTATTGGTTAGCCTTGGAAAAAAAGGGGAGTCGCAAATGAGGAGTAGGGCTTATGTGGCTTGTTAATATTGCAAAAGCGAATAGGCTGCCCAGGTGAAAGGCTAGATTAGATCAGGTATCCATTACAACTTTCTCTTATTTCAGGGCTGAAAAAAAACCTTATTTAACAGAGTGTCACACACAATCGCTGGAACGGACGACAAAAAAAAGTATATAAAACAGAGTAAATACCAGTCTATAAATACAGCGGCATACCATCCCCTTTCACTCACATGACGGCAGTAGACAGTAGAGGACCAGGCGTATTTACAAGCGGATAGCAGAGACGCAGGTGACTGGATGGAGTTGCTGGTACAGAATAATTGAGTTGCTAACAGAGGAGAATGAAAACTTCCCACTTGGGTCTCATATACATTCTGGGCAGCCATCATCACAACACCCAGCTGTTCACGTATTTCTGATGCCCGTAAACTGCTGGCACTACCGTTCAAGCTGCAGGCGTGGGGGGGGGGGGGGGGGGGCAAAACACCCAAAAGAGCGACAGGTGGACCAGCACGAAAAACACCAAACATTTCCACAAGGGATTCAACCCAAGTCTCTCTGTGTTTCCTTTTTATGACCTCGACGCCC
>JAODKM010000046.1:3516421-3535624 GCA_026780845.1 Petrocephalus sullivani | reverse complement strand
CCCAGCCCCAAGGCCGAACGGGTACGAGTGGTTGGAGCGCGGGGCCGGGCGCCGCCGGGCGGGGGGGGGGGGGGGGGGGGGGGGGGGGGGGGACGTATTCACAGCAAGGCAGGAAAGGACGCTATACATCATAACCAGACACAGATTCATAAATGTATATCTTACAGCAGTTCCTCAGTTTGCTTTTTATGGCTTAGGGTATGGCGATTATATACAGGGTGTGTTTTTAAAAAACAAGAGTGGCATTAAATTGATCCCTTAGGTCCAATTCGTTCTAAAAAAAACGCGCTGAGGGGGAGACGGTTGCTCTTCTCCAGCTTGTTACCAAAAAGGTTATTTGAAGCCGAGATGCGCATTATCTGGGTCTCTGGTCTTGCACTCCTCCGCCCTTTCACTCCCGCACAATCAGCTGATCTGTTTTGGGGGGGGGTGATCACACTGTCCACAGAGTCACGTGACCCACACTGGAGCCATCCGTCACAGGTCCCATGGTCCTGTTGCTGTGGACAACTGTGCATCTGGGCTGCGTGCCAGGTGGTGTGTGTGCGGGAAGGAGGAGGGGAGGGAAATCGGCACGTCCGAAGCAAACTGCCCTGAAGGTGGACCTGCGGGGAGGGGTGCAGCATCTCCATTAGGGGGCGCTCTATTCCTGTATTCCCGAGCCCTCCGGTGTGTGGAGGGGATGTCGCGTTCCCCTGCACGGCAGAGATAAGGTCTCCGTGGCTTTGGTTTGCTTTGATATCTGAGATGGGCATCGCTCAAGGGTTAGCCAGAAGGTTCCGGAAAGTGTGTGGGGGGGGGGGGACAGTACCAAAGACAGGTTATCCACGACTCGCCGATGCAAGTGCGATCCAGTGCCGCCTCTTTTCAGCCCCCGCGTCCGTTTTTTTTTTTGGCCACTCAGTAAAAAGGGAGGGTCCATTCCAGGTCACGAGTTGCGAAGCCGACGGCCCCGTGAGTTTGGTCCGTCGCCAGAGGCACTAGCCTCCGCCAACGTGCACGGCGTCCTCACGCACTGCCACGGTGTCTGCAGAAAGCGAGGAATGGAGAGGATTTAGGCCGGAGAACATGTGCAGCACAGACACTACCGAGCTGGAAGGGTGACAGACCGCAGATAAACAAACAGGCAAGGCATTCTGGCCAAAGAACAGTGAGTATATGGGAAACAATACTTCGTCCAATTTATAAGCAAACCCTGAAGCACTATTATGGTGAAGTACTACAAGTGTTAAATGATTACTAGCCTGTTACACACCAAAATTTGATTTGCAGGGCCATAGGATTAGCTCCAACATTGGAAGGGACCAAATTAGCCCTGAACCCCCCCCAAACACACACAGTACTCCCACATGTAGGAATACGTCCCTACCGCCCATAGAAAATCTACACTCTTGAGATATATATAATTTTTCTTTTTTTTTTTGGTGGTCACGTGTTTTAGAGAAAATGTAGTACCGAACGTGAGACAGCGGTAACCCCCAGCGACCGGTAGGGAGTCACTCACCTCCGCAGGGGATGTCGGGAGACATCAAGGCCAAAGGATGAAGGCGAGAGAGAAGAAGAGGAACAGGAAGAGAAACTGCGGGGACCAGGAAGGATAAACATGCGTTACAGGCAGAGACTCTGGAGATAAACAAAAACAGTCCTACTTGTCAGATGGCGTATGCGGCTTAAACAATGGCCCACATTGTGCTTAAGTGGCTAACATTTAGCACAGTGTCAGACTCGGAACAAGAGAGAATGTTCAGGAAGTAGGAGGGGAAAACTGGGAGGGGGGGTGTCTGGTTTTCTGTTCAACCAGTCAAATCCGAAGTTCCCGACAGCTGGGCTAATAGCTAAAGCAGCCCCGTGCTAAGTGGCAGTCAGCAGGACCTGGGGCCATCAGTGGCGACTATAGATCTCCCAACTGTGTGACTGCGGCCCATTACCACATCCCAGCGCCCGAGAAGGGGGGCTGTGTGCGAGTCACGGGGGAGGTCTGTTCCCATAGGTCTCCTCCTCACATTTAGCCACCGATGTCATCTCTGGTTTATGTGCGAGCTGGGAGATGAGGCGCTAACTTGCGCTAAATAACATCTGGGCCGCCTTACCTTTTCCTCCAGGTCTTTGATTTGTCGCTTCTGAATATCCGTTTTGTCCTCCAGGTCTCGGATTCGCTGGATGGAAAACAGGCACATAAATTTCCCCCGCTGTGTTTTAAAGCTATTTGATGGCAGCCATGAATCTGTAAGGAGTCGAAGCCGGCCGGCACTACTGGCAATGCTAAGCTCTGTCCAAAAACATATTTCCTATTAGACATATGAAAATGCAACATGATATTGCATCAAGGACACTGCTGAGGAAAACAGAATGATGAATTATACATTCTGTCCATGTTAATTTAATGGTCAGATGAGCTTTAGAAACACAAGCCTTGAGGATAGAGCAACATCGCCCCCTATGGTAAACAGTATAGACTGCAAAAGTTTCTTATAATAGAATTCACAAATCCACTCCCAGCTTAATCACTTAATCATTTAAATATTTTAAAAAATATATGAAAACCCTTTCAAACCGTAAAGCAAGGATGGTCATGTTGTCCTTAGATCTTGCCTTATCAAAATTACTGCCAGGTGAAGTTATATACTTCAATACAGTTAGCCACAAAATGTAAGTAGGGGTTAATGCAGGACACCGGAATGTCACCTATATTAATGGGCATGATAATCAGTGTGTGAGTGTGTGAGGCTGATTGGCTAATTCACTGGTGTGCAGATACAGATACTGCTGATCACTACATTATAATCTGAGCTGAATGAATGAATCCCTCTTTAGATGAGACATACAGATGATCACCAGCGGTACACGCCTGCCATGTTTGATATGACGTGCTTACTATCACGTCTACTGGGATCCACGCTCCTATCCAGTGAATACAGTGAATACTGCCAATTCACATGGGTTAACTGGCACATAATATGGGACACACTTGGTAGGGGGCTCATGTCCAGTGCGTAATGTGGGACACACTCGGCAGGTGGCTCATGTGTAGTGGGTAATGTGGGACACACTTGGCAGGGGGCTCATGTGCAGTGCGTAATGTGGGACACACTTGGCAGGGGGCTCATGTGCAGTGGGACACACTTGGCAGGGGGCTCATGTGCAGTGCGTAATGTAGGACACACTTGGCAGGGGGCTCATGTGCAGTGCGTAATGTGGGACACACTTGGCAGGGGGCTCATGTGCAGTGTGTAATGTGGGACACACTTGGCAGGGAGCTCATGTCCAGTGCGTAATGTGAGATACACTTGGCAGGGGGCTCATGTGCAGTGCGTAATGTGAGACACACTTGGCAGGGGTTCATTTGCAGCACGTAATGTGGGACACACTTGGCAGGGGGCTCGTGTGGCGTGTGTAATGCGGGACATACAAATCTTCCTGATTTGCACGTGTCAGTGATTCCACGGTTATACAAAGAGCATCACCCAGGTAAAACAGATGTTTATACCCATCGTGCGCATGCCCATCCTCAGATGCGCAGCTCTGCTCAGTGCTGTGCCCGCGCCTACCTGGTGGGCCTGGTGCAACAGCTCCATCCTCTCCTGCAGCACCTGGCAGTCATACTCGCGGCTCTTCCGCAGCATCTGCCTGCGCAGACGCTCCACGGCGGAGCGCAGCTCGTCGCGCTGCTTGTCACTCAGCGACTCGCCGTGCAGGATGGACGGGCCCTGTTGCAGCGCATTGTACAGCGTCGCCTCCAGCTCCTGGATTTGCTGTGGGCGGGAAGAGCAAGAAATGCGGCAGAGCTTCAAAATAAAAGTCCTTCTTGTGCAGTCAAGTCTGGCTTTTGCCTGGTGTTGCCTGGGACAGGCTACAGGTTCACAGCGACTCGCAGAAAAGGGACGAATGGAAGTATGCATGGATGTATGAAATACAATCCAGCACTGTTGACTAGAAATGTGCAAATGATTTGTATGTTTTTTTCCCTTTTTTGTGGGGCATGGGGCCGTTTTAGCCGAATCCCAAGCTGAAATCCTATTTCCTATACAGAGGTGTTTAACCATCTCTAAAAGCCAAACGGCTTTATTCCGGATTCGGCAAGAACAAAAGGCGCGTGGTGGTGGGTCTTCACTCACCATGTAGGCCTGATCGAGGGCCTGCTTCCTGTAATCCAGCTCCTCCTCCAGGTAGCCCTTCTGCTTGCAGAACATCTCCTGCCAAGGCAGCACTCCAGTGAGAACGACAACGGCGGCCAGGAGGTTCCTCACCACGTAACCTCGCGCCAAGCTAGAACCGTATCGAGCTAAGAGCTTCGGGGAGCTCGTGACCCAGTTGCCAAAATTGTGTGGGGCTCAGCAGGTTGGGCCTATTCACTAGTAGTGAATAGTGAAAGTGAGTTTTATTCAATGATGGAATCTTCTAAGCATATATGTAAATTGGACATGGTGTGTATGGTTGTTGTTACAGGCTTAAGAGGGAAACACATGTAGGACGGGATACAGCACAGCATTTCCGTTGTCATTACACCCTGCCTGGCATTTAAATTCGGAATATGAATACACTTTGTTCAGTTTCCTATAATTCACCATTTTTGTTCTGTGTCCCATTTGATGGTAAACACCTTGGTGAAGAAATTCACCTTCTTCTACTTATTTCATCAACCTGCTCATTAGACCAGCTAGGTTCGTTCCGAAATCTAGGGCACTGGTGCTGTAATTAATCATTAACCGCTACTTCTTAATTATTTATCAGCACGATTCAGATTTAATTAGTTACGGTTGCTCACTAACCATCTCAAGCTCCAGGTCCATCATCTTCTGGTGCAAGGCGGCCTCCGTGCCCTCGATCTGCTGAATCCACTAGAGGGCGACAGACACAATGGAAGACAGTGGGACAGAAGAGAATGAATAAGCTTCCTGTAAAAGTAATTCTCAGGGGTATTATGGGAATAATGCCAGGCATTAAGAGCTGAGGAAATAGAAAGCAAATGTATTCCTTTCATTTTCATAAAAAAAAAATAAATCAGACACATAAAGATATATTCTGACAAGATGGATGGTCATTTTCGGCCCATATATAGATATTTGTGTGTATACGCATTACTTTAATAAGACAGATCATAACTTAATGCATTATTTACGTACCTTTTCTGCTAGCGAGAGGACAGTGCTTGCTTGAATAATGGCTACTTGCTCTTCATTGCGCAGGTTCTGCAGATGAGATGCACGTTAAACGTGGTTCCGTTAGCCACCTGACTGTTTAGCAGCCTGTTTCTCAGCCCTGCCGCATTACATAAACACTATCCCATTATCTCTGCCAGGTGACAGCATTCAGAGACGAGACCAGAAGCAAAACACAGCTTGACCAGGTTAAGCTGGTTGACCAATTTATGATAGCTGACCAGGTATATTTTTCTCATGATGGTTTGACGGTTTATCTGGTCGTACCAGCTTCTAATGGTCATTCTACCTGGTTTAGCTAGTCATACCAGTATGCCCAGTTTGACAGTTTGGCCACACCAGCATGACAACTGGTGACCCACCTAGTTAAAACATCAAAGAGCACCACAAGCAGGTAGGTGACTATTCTATCAAGGCCAGGCTCAAATCAGCAACCTTCTGATCACAGGTACAGAAACTTAGCTGAGTGAGCCACAAACTACACCCCAGATAGTATTCTTAGACATAGCATAGCATAGCATAGCATAGTCAAATGCCATTTGTCCTGTTTGCCTCTGTGTCTCATTCCAATGGCGCACTTAAACCCTCCTTCACTACAGCACAAGACTGATTTATCTTTATTTATATTTCTCTTATTTATAGTTATCTTTATTACAGAAGCCAGAGGCTGTCACTCCAACACGTCGGCAATGCTGCATTCTGCAGCTGAGTGCTGTGCCAACATCAATCTTATCTACACCAGAGATAAGGACAAGAAAGTGGCTTGGTGTCATGTTGGTACCATATAACTACCAGAAGACCAGCCGGTAACCAGAAGGATAAACAACCATGAGAACTACAAACTAGCAGAACTACAGATAAGCGTTTACAATGTGACAGTTGAGGTGTCACGCTTGGAAAGAGTCGGATTGACAAATCATGACGATAACCTTGTCAAAAAGTTATTTTCGCGTGGGTTCAGCAGGATGGGAATATCTGCTCTGGGATCAGGACACAGGACAAGTGGAAGAGACGTTCTTATGTCTCTGCACTGACGGACCTACCCCGTTATCGCCCAGAATGTCAAGGAGTTTGATGAGGTCAGGAATACAGACGTCCTGGCAGAGAAAAAAGAGGAGACAAAGAGTAAACTGTGTGCCAAAATTGATAGTGCGGAGGCCTGAACTCCACACTGAGGGAAATCGAGTGACTCCGTTTATGTTTGGGCTGCTGCCGCTGTGATATTGATCGAAACACCCCCGAAAACACAGCTTTGATACTCATATCTCGAGAAGCCCATCATTCGTGTTAATTCTCATCTACAGCAGTTGGCACTTTGACTCTGTTTTTAGCCAGAGCACTTGCATGCCTTACCAGACTGGTTCATGGTAATCACCTTGCTCAAGGGTATAAGGACAAGGACTATCCTAAAATTCCAGCTGTGTAATTACCCACTATTCTACCTGCTACACTTTTCACTGACTTCCAGGGAGGTTCACCATTTACAACCAGCAACCTGTCAATCCAAAATCATGCATAGAAAGTCTTCATTTTACTTCTATCCATATTTGACCAGTGTCTGCAGATCCGCAGCCTCCCCCCCCGCATCAGTACCAGGACCACCAACATGCACTCAAACAGCCATAGCATCTTATGTTAAGGTGAGTAATTGTCATTGCTGACACACCACAGTACAACAAAATGTACTCTGCATTTAACCCATGTGACATGGTGACATAGCAGCGGGCAGCAGTGCTTTGGTGAAGCACCTTGCTGGTCAGGGATTTGAACCACCCTAACCATTAGGCTACTACTGCCCCTTTATGGGTAATGTTCTTCAGCTGCGGGGGCTATTCTGAGCACTGCAGGATTGATATAGGGCTTACCTTGACCCCCTCCTTCATACAGTATATCTGTAGGGCACTGACCCCCTCAGTGAAGGGGTGAATCTGGAGATTAAATGGGGGAGACCTTCGTTCGCGCTCCTGCAAGGAGTATAAAATAGAACGGCACGTTAGCCTGAAGCACAACAAACTGACTGTCACGCTATTGCCATGTGCATTGAGCAGAGTCTGTATCTGAACCCAGGCGAGTGTCTCTGAAGGCTTCTGAACTCTGCTTGTGACGGTGAAAAGCAGGAGAGATTCTGACATGTTAGTGAAAGCTCCCGTGTAAGCCACCGTGTGAGCCACCGGCAATTACAACTCTAAGAGCCCCAGGGAACACAAGTGACTGTTTTTTTTTTTTATTTGCTGTGAAATTCCTAAAGAGCTTTTTTTCATGAAGGATTCAGAATAATAAACAAAGGAACAAAACCCAGACATGCACTTCCAGAAGGACCGCCCTCCTGGTCTGCGAGGGTGCTAGGTGTGGGTTGCTGTGTCAGGCGACATGCCATGAGCCTGGCAACCAATCCAAAGCTAATCTCAGTGCCTGAACCCTCATGCGAATGACCCTGATGATGGAGGAAAATGGAATGAGGTCTGTATATGACAATTTCAATGTCGATCTCAAATTTCAGCAGTGAACACACTGTTTGTGAGGATAAAAGCATCTGCAGCATTCCAGGCTACACCATATTGATATTTAGATAACCTGTCAAATGAATTCAGCGATCAATTCAAACACGAGTACAACATCCACTCAGATAAATCGCTAATGGCTAGAGCCGGGATTGCTGCTAGAAATTTCGTGCCCCATAAAAGCGTACCATATTGGGCCCCCAACCCAGACCAATCCAATTGTGTCCTTAAAGGGCCTTTCGGAATTGTCCTAACCCAGACCAATGTTTCATATCAACTAACCAGTTAAGCACTCTGTCATGTTCAATGCTTTCTGCGCAACGTCGGTTTAAACAGAACCTTGGTCTGGATTTGTACTTTCTGGACCTGAACTTGCCTGTAATGGATCACTTGTTAATAAGAGCTGAGCAGAGAATGGCCTGACTCATTCCAGAAGCCGTTCTGGAGGTAGAAGCTGGTCCTACCCAGTCTAGCTATGTGTAACTAATGTAACTAAACACTAGCCAGTGTAAGTACAGTAAGCAATACGGATTGCAGAGGTCACCTCCAACTCCAGAATTCTGAACTCCAGGAGCTCATTCTGGTCTCTCGAGTCCTGGAGTTCCTGCTGAATTCGACTGATATCCATCTCCAGCTTGTCCACCTGCGAATCGAGGTTGAGTAAACTTGAGCTTGAGCGTTCACCTGGAGCAGCCGCTTTACATTTTAACCGCCTTTCTGTGATTGTGCACCTTTTCGTGAAGCTCCTGATTTCGTCTGAGGAACAGCTGCTTCTCCTCCACCCATTTTGAGTCCTGAGGTAACGACAAAATGCAGAACATGGATCTCACAGAGCCAGAGGTGTCAATTAAGGTCCAGAAAGTATAAATCCAGACCAAAATTTTGTTTCTATCAACTACTTGAGCTACTCCGTGACTGACTCTTTATGCTCAACTGATTGGTTGAAACCAAATCCTGGTCTGGATTTTTACTTTCTGGACCTGAAATTGACACCTCTGCATGGAGCAGATCTTTCTGGAGAATATTTTCTTCACGCATTCCCAACCCTTTCGAGCTGCGTTCGTCGCGAGTGGTCCTTACCTGTCCCCTCTGCGTGATTTCCTTCTCAAGGTCTTCAATCTTGGCTTTGTACCTGAGGACATCTGCTTGGAGCTGTTCGTGAACCTGCCAGGGTGACGGAACGTAATGTAACAATATAAGGAGTCTGGAGGTTCTTAAAGGGGATGTCATTTGTCAGATGATCGGATTGATCAGCTGTGGTTCCTGTAGCAACACCACATTACCTTAGCCTCCATCTCCGCATCCAGGACACCTCCCTTCTGCTCCTGTAGGAGAGCATATGCTCGCTGCAAGGCCTGGTATTCCCGCGTCAACTGACGGAAGCGCAGTTCTGACTCCTCATTGGCTAGGCCCTGGTAGAAGAAGGATGGTGACATCATCAAATTTTTTGCACCCCAGGAAGTCCCACCCACTGCTAATTTAGTGGACGGTCAGCCATTTCTAATGTAGACAGACTTTACCTCCTCCAAATCCTCGTCCGGAGTTGCCGGAGTGCGGTCCATCCGGAAGGAGGCCACTGAGGAGGTTTCAGAGTCCATGGACTCTTCGTCATACCCGAAAAAGGTATCCACCACAATATGCCTCTGTGGGAGAGAACAGGTTATGTGATCAGAATGTTACTGAAACATTTGCAGAATGGATTGGATAACATGGCTTAAACTGAATAGAAAGATGTTGAAGTTGCCTACCTTTATGGGTCTAGAGCTTCGTTTGTGTCGCCTCTTACGCAAGAGTTTTTCCCGGTCCTGCAGAAAAAAGTGTCAGAAGAAATGCATAAACCAATGTTCGCCATTAGTAGGTCAATGTGCAAGACTTGGTCAGAGTGCTCAAGTAACAGATTTAGATACTGGTTCTGGTTAAGTCAAAAACCCAAATTCTAATGGATGTATCAGCTCAACTAGTAACACTTAACTGACTATTTTATTTACAGTACATGCACAGTATTTAAGAAATCCAAAACATAATTGCGCAGAGTAAAAAACGAAGTACTCAAATAACAGTTCATCAGTTATTACAGCCAGTTAGAGAAGAAATTCTAGTCTTGTGGTATTGAGTTTAACGTTATTTTCCTTCCAAGGTTGACTGTAATATCCACTTGAGTCGCTACGTGCCCTAGATGATGCAAACTCACTCTCGTCAAGTCGTCAATCATGTTCTGCTGCTCGAGAACTTGCAGCTTCAGGAATTCTATCTCTTGCTCGTCCTGGGCCTGGTCCAGGTCATTCAGAGACCGGAGCTTTTTCAGGGGAGGATGGGAGCCCATCTTTTCCTTCTGTGGGCAGACAACAGTCACCACTAGTAAGGGATCTTAACAGCCTTGTCTGCTTAAAACCCATGTTCATATAAACCCATAGTATATGGACTATAATAAATTCTTACAAACCAACTCCACCACCTGCAACCTAATAGGGGAACATATTTAGCACTTTATGGTTATATAGAGGTGTCATGCCTTGGCACAATGTATACTGTAGGTCAGTGTCTCTCAACTGATGGGTTACCGTAAAATTACTTGTACTGTCGCTAAGCCTTCGGGTCGTGGAGGTGGTACTACTTACAGGACAATCAGACCACCAATACATATCACTTCTGCTTCATAATACAGCGATATGCCATTTGTCCATCATCAGCTAGTAGATGTCGGCCTACCGATTGCTTGAAGCATCTCACCATCTCTGTGTTCTCCTTCACCAGGGCCTTCAGCTTCTCCTCCTGGCGCTGAAGGGACTGCGTCAGCTCCTCGTTCCTCTTGTTAAGGAGCTTGTTCTTCTCCAGCATGGGCTTGCACTGCTTCTCAGACTCCCGCACGCGCTTCAGCTAAGGGGTGAGGCACGGCAGACCAGGCCCATTGCAGGCAAACCCATTCCAGCCAAACATGCTAACATAACCTCAACAGCTAATGATGGCTGACAGCCAAAACTTGCTGTCACCTGCAGGTCCCTGCACGTTTACAGCTTTCTGCCAGCTCTGTCGTTACTGTTGTTTAGTTTTTCTTTTTTGCTTAAAATAGCTACAGTAAACTGCTTGACAGGCCGGTCTGCCAAAGTGTTGACTGACCGTGACGTCACGCTGGCTGTGAAGATGTGGGTGTTGGAGGAGATAAGGAGGTATATCTGTGACAGGGCACAGCCAAGGTGAAAGGCTGAGGGGTGTAAAAGGAGCACAGCGAGGAGCCAAAAATCTGCTCCGTGGTACGGTGTCGATAAGGTGGGGGAGATGTATGTGGGCTTAGCTAGCCGAATGAGTAATACATCAATACGGCATGGTGCCGATGTCACCACATGCCGCCCTCTGCATCTGAGGGGTACAGGACCCTGCCCCCAGAACCCCATAAGCTTTGTCCTGAACGGCAGATGAGTAAGTACCTATTCATCAGTTCCAGGGAGCCACCTGTTCTTAAGCACATGAGATGCGACCTTGACCTGACTTGTGAATGGTTGCTACTTACCGGTAGTAATGATTTTAGAACCCTAAGGCGTTTGAATCAAACATATCCTTCAGTCTCCTAAACCAGAGAGGGGAGTGGACTACAGGTATCTGACTGGCTATTAGGAATATTCCTGTCTACCTGAAAGGGTCAATAACCCACAGATAACTACTCTGGAGTGAAAGTTTGAGAGAGTGTGATTACATACTGCTCCCCAACTTACAACCTACGCAACGTACGATGACTGGCACTTATGACAAATACTTAATACTTAAAAATTATTAAAGAAATGCATGTAGCAATAAATTCAGAGCAGCCGTATGCCCAGCAGCGCTACGCCACCTACTGTAGTGCAGACCAGCGATCACTGCACACCATCATGATTGTGGGAAAGTTCTGTACTGTACGTCAGGGTGACTGTCCAAGCCTCACAGCATCTCCCAGCCTCCTTCTCACACTGAAAGTTTGTGCAATTATCCCATCTATTTATTTATAGCAATCCAAATTTCCCATCCATTTCGACGTAGGACCCTGTATTAAGCTATTTATCCATGTGGGTTTTGTAGACTGCAACTGTAATTTCTATAGGGTATGTTAATTAAACTCTGATTGGACACCCCCAGCCAATGAGATTCCGGCCTACTGATGGCACTTGATGCCGTTGGCTAAGCCCTCGGAGGCTGTACCAGCTCATTCCGCTCCTCCACCAGAAGTGTATTGCGGTCCTCCAGCTTGCGGATGCTGGAGTTGAGCTCGGCCAGGCGCCTCTGGTTCCTGCGCATGTCCTGGGTCACGAACACAGACAGGAGCAGTCAGTGGGGAGCCAACATGCATTTCCAATAGAGGTGGGTACTTCAGGTCCCGCGAGTAAAAAAAAATTTGTTTCAACCAACCAGCTGAGTACTCTGAGTACTCCGTGACTCTTTATATTCAGCTGGTTGGTTGCAACAAAATCCTGGTCTGGAGTTTTCCTTTCTGGACCTTAACTACCCATCTCTGATGCGGCCCCAGTATCCGTTAGCATAGCAGCTAAGGACCTGGGAACCTTCAAAGCCATGGGCTGGCTGTACCCCCCCCCTTCATACCGGGCTGCCGCAGTGCTCCGAGCCGTCCGCCCCCAGGCGCCCTGCCACCTCTCGTTTCGGGCTGCCCAGGTTGCACTCGGCCTCCTTCACCAGGAAGAGCTGCTCGTCCAGTGCGTCCTTCTGCAGCTGCAGCTTCTGCAGGAATCCCGTCGCCGACTCCAGCTCCTTCTCCAGGGAGAAGATGGTCCTGTCCTTGGCCTTGATCTCGTCCACCTGTGCATACAGGTTCATGTGCAGTTGAATCCAGTATGGAGAACCAGTCCAAAGTCTGGACACACCTGCTTTTAATGCATTTGTCTCTATTTTTGCTGCTGTTCATCTTTATAATCAAAGACCTTGAGGTAATGAAGTAATACTAAATAAATACTGCAATGACCAAAAGAAGTGTTCAACATCTCAATTTTCTCAAATTTTACACTCTTCGAAATGGCCCCCTTTGGCTTCGATGACAGCATCGCAGACTCTTGGCACTCTTTTAGCCATCTTCTGGATGCAGCCACCTGGGATGCTTCTCCAACATGCCTGAAGGAGTTTCCACAAGTTCACGGACCCAACTCATCCCAAATCAGCTCTAGAGGGTTCAGGTCGGGGGATTGTTGGGGGCAGGTCACCTGTCATAGTGTTGCATCGTGTTCCTTGTTCAATATAATAGTGCTTACATAATCTCGAGGTGTGCTTAGGGTCATTATAGTTTAGATCCAAGACCAGTTAAGTACGTATTTACTACAGAAAGCTCTGATTGGGGAATGGAGATGATTAAGCAGATTAGCCATCTACTGTCCATCAGAGTAAAAGCTCCGAGTAGAAACCCCTTAACAGTCCTTTGTAGCCTGAAAATCTGCCTAATCTCCCTCATTACAGTATCTCTACACATATATTATTCTGATTTGGCTCAGACTGGAGTGGTTGAAGGTCAGCCTTGGCACACAGTGAATTTCTAGGTCAATGTAAGACAGACTCACTGTTTACCTGTTATTCCCTACTGACACATCATGTATTGTCTAGGGCATACCTATAATTAAGCCCAACCCCCTTCCTTTTATACAATGTGCTTATTTTGGTGCAGTAGGGAAGTATAGTTCATAGAATACCAGTACACGGAGAAATGTTGTATAGCACAACGGATTGCTTGCATTCATATGCATCATATTTTCTTTTCCCGAAACCAGGGGCGTGGCTACGGGTTAGTTGGGGGTTGGCCAAAATTAACCAATCATTAGTGATTTAACCCTCTTGGTGCCCACCCAACAAACCCAACTACATTGCCATTGCTCCAGACTGATCGCCAACATGCTAATGCTAATGGAAATGTAACAGTGTGGACAGCTGAGCGCGGTGAGTTTGGCGCCCCCTGTCGTTCGCCCTCACCAGTCTCCGGATGTCCCGCTCACAGTCCCACTTGATCTTGGAGATCTGCTCCTGGTGCATCTGGTGCTCCGAGCGCAGGTCCCCGGCCTTGATCTTGTCGGCCTGGATTATGGTGCTGAGCGCCTCGTCCGTCTGCTTCTTGGAGGCCTTGAGTTCAGCGATCTCCTGCAGCAGCTTGACGCGCTCTTGGTCGAAGAAGCGGCGCGCCTCCTCGCGGGCCTCCAGCGCCAGCGCCGTGCGCACCTTCTCGCCACTGCCGTCGCGCAGCGCCCCCAGTGCCGCCTTGAGGCGCTGCGTTTCGCCATCGCGGATCTTGGCGCTACGCGACAGCTCCTGCTCATGCTGCCGCGCCAGCGACTCCCGCAGCGCCTGCAGCTCCTTCTGCTTCTCCTCATGCCAGCGGGCACGCTGCTCCGTCAGCGCTGCCGTGTGCCGGTGCTGCTCCTGCTCGCGGATGCGCTTGGCCTCCTGCACCTTCTCCCGTTCCAACTTGTTCACCTGCAGGGGGCGCCAAGGTTCATAAACCCTAGGTTATATATTAATAGTCTTTAGAGTACTTGGTGACTCAGTCAGTTTGGATGTTGTGTGTGGTACCAGAAGGATGTTGGTTCAAATTCCATTATCTATAGAACTGATTTCATAGTCGGGCTTTTACGCAAGGCCTGACCATGCTTTCCAAAGTATCCAAAGTATCCAAAGCATATATTGCTTTGGATAAAAATATCTACTACATAAACATTTTAATCTAAACTGAAGGACTGACAGATCACAGTACAGCAGGTGGGGATGTGGCTCATACTCTTAACCTAAATCTTGGCAGTTTGAGCCCCAAGAAAGACCCAGCTTTATAAATTAGTCAAACTGTAAGTGATGTAGCGGAAATTAATCGATGCTCTTGGCTCAATTAAGTCAGTCTGCAAGGCAGGGCCACTCGTTAAGAGAGCACTTAATTATATTAATTGATTAAATCGAGGCAGGATAAGTGCGTCCCCAACATCCGCAGAAATCTTACGTGTGCTGGCAGGATACCTCTGACCTTTGACCTTTGACCTAGAGCTCCCAGGTGGAGAGCCGAGACCCACCTTGCATTTCTCTTGGTGCAGCTCTATCTGAATGTCCGTCAGCTTGGACCGGAGCTCTTCGTTGGCCGCCTGTAAGGCAGATATGAGGGCTTCGGGCTTCTCGCCCTTCGAGCGTCCCTTTTTCGCCATGGGATCAAATGCTGAAGCTCTTAAAATGCTTTAATTCGGAAATGTCCATCGCCTCAGAGAAGTGAACTAAGGTTCTCCAGTGCTTCCAGTCCCTCTTCTTCCTCATTGTCCTAAGAGTCAGAAGACCTGGGAGGAGAAATAACTGTGAGGAAAACCTCTCAAGGGCACCATCTTTAATTACCTCAGCAAGCGCACTAAACCTGCTATACTCCAGGGCAAGATTCCCCTTTCCGATTCATCCTGTCACAGCAGGAACGTAAACCGAATCGTCCGCATCCAGCAATAACAAGCAATTCTCTTCTTTAATTTCCTAACCTAATCTCCATCATAATCTGGATTACAGGCAGTAATCTAGATTACCGTTTACACTATTCCTATTTATGGTAGCTATGAATTAAAACCACTTTAATGCAACTATCAAAACAAGACTTTACACATTATAATAGATATTTTATTGATCCCAGTGGGGAAATTTTCTTTTCACCACCCCTAATCTAGGGAGCTGGGGGCCAAGGGCCATGCTGAAGGGCCCACAGAGAGGCTTACTCCACTGAGCCACATGCTGTAGAAGAGAGAATCATGCTCTTGCACACTGCAGGGGAGGTGCTAAGTGCACCACTTTCCATACACTGACAAGGCAAACAGCAGCAGTGTGTGGCTCGGTAGGTTAAGATCGGAAGGCCAGAAGGTCACTGGTTCTAATCCCATAGTCAGTAGAATTATTTCACCTCCAAGCCCCAGAGTAAGGCCCTTGACACCCAAATGTTCCAGAAACTGGCTGACCCTGGTCTCTCAAAAATGAACGTCACTTTGGATAAAAGTGTCTGCAAAATGAATGATCGTAAATGTGGTCATCAAGAACACAGATGCCAACTATTAATTTGTGGTCTGATCATGAACAACATGAATTTATCCAGTATATGAAGATGACTGGGTTGGAAAATCATCCATAGGTGCGAATGTGTGTTAATGGTGCATGAGTGTTCCCTGTGATGGGCTGGTGCCCTGTCCTGGGTTATTCGCTACCTTGTGCCCAGGATAGGTCCTGGAGCCCCGCGACCCTACCTAGGACAAGCAGGTATCGAAAATGAATGAATGGATGGATGGATGGAAGACGACTGGGGAGCACACTCAGAGATTGGCCTTCTCCTGTTAAATCTTGTACTTTCTTTTTTTGGATAAGAATAATGTTTCATTTAATATTCCTTCCTGTTGCCTGGACGTGCCTCATTTAGTGCCAGGCAGATGAACACAAATGTAACCACAGTTGGGGCAGCTCCATGTGTAAATTCTCCCACCCCCCTGGGTTTTGCTTCCCCCCACCCGGTTCTCAGTGTGGTCTTCCCCATATTCGTGCGGGTTTCCTCTGGGTCCCTTCTTTCACCCGGTGACATACGGCTTTGGTAGATTAGTGTCTGTAATTGGTTTGTCGTTTCCTGTGAGAGTGGGCGTGTCCTGTGATGGACTGGCAGCTGCACTTCCTGGGATGGGATCCAGGCTCCCCGAGCACCAGATGAGTGGCTGTAGGAGACGGATGGACGTGGAAGTAGAGGCATATATTTTGAGATTAGCTGCCGTATTTCACCCCACACACCCAGGGTTGCAGGCTTCCTGTTGGCGTTAGCTCTGTTTGAAACGCGTCAGCATGGCCTTCTCATGTCTACCCAGGTCCCATTTAGGCACCTCGCTCTCAGCCAACATTCCCAAGTCCTGTCAGATGAATCGGTGACTCTAAAATAGCACTGTTTTTCACTAAAGAGCTAGTTATCGCTCAGGATTGTAGCGCTTCTCTGAGTGCACTTTTTGTGGATGTATGTCCATCACACTTTTCACGGGCGCGTACAGCTGCCGGTTAGACTGCCAGGCCTGCGGTCAGAAGGTTATTGGTTCAAATCCCACAGTCATCAAAGCGCTTTCACCATTGGGCCCCTGAGCAAGACCCTGAACCGCCAATTTTTCTAGGAACTGTCCGGCCCAACTTTGTTAAGTGTAAATTCAGTGTGAAAAAAAGTGTAAATTCTAAATTAATCAAATGTAAATGCAGAGGTCGTTCTAGGATCTGACCTTTAAGAGGGCTCTGACCCAAAGATGTACTGGATGACATTTTTAGATATTTTCAGGGGGGCTGAGTCACAGGGGGTGGGATCTTAAGCTGCAACGCCAGTGTTTCTGGCCGACCTTGTGCAGGCAGCCCGCATGCTCACATTCTCAGCAACTTTGGTATTTCTGGCCACTCGGGATGCGACGCTCATGAATTCATACAGCAGAGTTCTCAAACTACCCGGCGGTTTTCTATGGCCCGTCGTGTGATGTTAATGCATTGTTAAATCTGGGCCTCAGACCCATCTCTCTTTTTCCACTTAGCCTTTTTTTCATTTCAACCATCGGCTTAGGCTTGGTTTTCTTATAGATTCACAAAATACAGACATTACATTTATTTTTGGTCATTTCTCTTTTGACTCATAGAAAAGCTCATAATGGCTCAAAAACAAGACAGTGGCACCCAGGTACTTGAGATACCTGTCATACAGTGTGCGCGACACACATTCATCAATCCCATTAATTCTATAAGCTAGCTTGCTAAGCTACTAACCTGTGTTGCCACTACATAGTATAGGAATCGTGCAATTAAAATGAAGCATCATCTAAAGCCACCCTTTGCTGGCCTGTCTGCAGCACCTGTGTGCGATTTGCAGGTGTGATGTGACTTACTCATAGGAAGCTGACACCATGGCATAGTTAAACGCTTCCTGTACTGGCTGGAATTCCATGTCATGTGACACACCTGTAATTAAGTTCCACCCCCCTGGTGCAGTAGGGAAGCAGAGTCTGCAGAATAGCTGTACATTGGGAAGTATTGTACTCAATATATACATATGTACAGAAAACGTACGTACGTCCTTGTCTCTAAACTGACGCTAACATGCTACTGCTAATGGTAATATTCCTTTCCCTCATCTGCAGCTGAGTTCTGTGGCCACGTTCACTCCTCTACAGGAAATTCTCCTTTAGGGAGGGGGGGTGATGCAGCGGGGAGGGGGCGGAGCCTCGCCGCTGAGCGGTGCACTCGCATGAGGAGACCGGGCCCCCAGTGGCTGTGATTGGCTGGCACAGATGGCATGCCTACGTCTGCTCACGGGATGTGGCTTTAAGGGAATCCATTGACAACATGGCCGGGCATCTCCATGGCAACGTGTTCACTGCAGCGTTACCTACATAATGCAGCTCTTCCATGGGGGGGTAGGATACCAAGGCACATAGCATTTGCCGGCCATTTCAGACTGGGAATGGGCAGAGTTAAGCCTAGGCTGTTGGCATACCTCACAAAGACACGATAACAGAGGCTATTTTATTATTATCTAAAAGGTACAAGACACTAATACAATTAGCTCATTAGATGCCTACTAACAAGGCAGGCTGAAACATTACAGCTTATGACTGCAGGTAAAAACACCTGAGACATTAGTTAAGAGGTATCGCCAGTCAAGTTAAGTGTATCTCCAGTCTCGTACATAACCTACCAGATAGCAAAGCACCATGATTAAAAGGAGAAAACAATTAAATGGATCAAGTCAATCCAAGGAACGTCATAAATCGTTTGTACATGACCCAAAATGCAGGAATTACTGTCATGCACTTAATGGAACATTTACAAACTGAATACAAATATTACACAGTTCTTATTTCTGCTCAGATAACAAAAATGTGGAAAGATGCTTTTACACCGGGGTCACGGAAAGGTAATCATTCGCCGAGAACCGTATTCACCTGGAAGAAGAGTACAGTTAATCTGATCTGATTATCTCACAACGGCGTTCCAGCGACTCCCACGGATCGGCTGCCGGCTGTTGCCGATGATGGAGAAAGACGTTCGAAGCCCAAGTGATTAATCGACTTTTGCAGAGTTTGCATAGGGAAACGCATTTAAGTTCTGAAAATTCAATCATTCACTGGCTGATTTAAAAACAGGACTGGTGTCTTAGAATGAATCCTGCCTCACTTATACTGCATTGACAATGAACTCAAAACAGTGTATAAAAACTATATGAGCACACCACCCTTACATAGTAACAACATATTTATATGTGTTTAAAATATAAATACTGCAAATATTAATATATGGATAGTTATTCTTAGAATTGTTGACTAGGAACAGCGCCCCCTGTCTTTTCCCCCCTCGGGAATTTGAGAATTCCTTCACAAAATCCCTCTCGAACCTGCACTCATGCATGAAGGGTGCTGAGACGGCTGTTCTCCATTTCCCTGCCTGCTCATGCGTGACCGGCTCTGCCACAAGTCTGCCCTCCCCACACCCCGCCCCCCCCCCCCCCCCCCCTTTCCCGGTCCCCCACTGGTATTGTCATGTGCAAATCCCATATTTCATTTTCATAA
>JAODKM010000046.1:3482821-3510796 GCA_026780845.1 Petrocephalus sullivani | reverse complement strand
CACCCAGTCTCTGGAGGTGGGTGGCTCCTTTTTTGGTCCCCATTGCCATAGTTACAATAATGCAATTCGGAGCTGGATGAATGAAAATTCCGGCCGTCACCCCGCAAGGGGGGTTTAAACCCCCCCCCCCCCCGTCCCCCAAGGGTGGGAGGAGCCGGGACCACCAAAGCTCAGAGGCGATGAAGGCCTGATCAGCAATGCCAAAGTTGCAGGGTTCATAGCTTACCCTTCATAAACTTGTATTATTAATAAAAAAAACCTAAAACATGCCTTTACATTTATATGCTTAGCAGAAAACATTATTCTACCATCCTAGATATCTACCTATTTGAGTCATTCGGTTTCCTTTCTGATTGGGCCCAAAGCACATGCCTCTAATCCATTTGCCATTAAATTCTCTGCTGCCATCTTCAGTAAATTCTGCATGCTCCTAATCAGTGGGCAATGATACTACGCGACTACAGATACAGAACCAGGGTGCCGCAAATATACCGTATGCTATACACTATTGTGCGTATCACGTGACATCGGTGAGCTCACTTCTACGATCTACAGCCCTTAACACCTGTCACCGCTCAGCTTAGATAAGCTGGTACAAAAATCAAAACCAATAAAACGAAAGGAACAAAAAATGGCTTTGAAACATCTAGCTTCCAGCATTCAAGTTCATGCTATATATCCCATATAGTGGAGATCTGTACTTACACTGTTATTAATAATAAATAAAATAGTTGTATATACGTTTTAATAATATAATTTCTATTACATGAAACTGAGCAAATCAATTAAGCATTCGCACGTAGGTATATTGCACTTAATGAAAACAGCCCTAACCTATCATTATCGGAGGTTTTTAATATTATTATTATTATTATTATTGTCCCCGGTGTTATCAAGTAGCATCCCACAGACAACGATACTCGGCGCAATGTAAATGTATAGCAGCACAATAATAATAATAATAATAATAATAATAATAATAATATACAGCATGGGCAATATGTAAATATATCGACAGCTGTAACATTGAGGAGGTCATACGCGGACCTGACAGGAATCCGCAGATCGCATCGCCGAACGCGGCAGCGTGGGAAGACCGGCGCCGGTCGGCGTTAGGCCGGGATCGCCAGTACCGCCAGCGTTAGTCGTACGCTATAACGAAGTATATCACGTTACATGCATTATTATTTTATCCCGGGAATGTAGCCCGCGATGTCGTTCAGAGGTCACCAATAACTGTCGCGAATGGCCCTGCCGGCGCATCCCCCGAAATCATCATCATAGCATCCCGATGCACTTGTCATCTCCGACCATCCGCCAGCATCCTAATGCATCCGAATGCACAGGCCACGCCGTGTAATTACCGCAGTAACATTTGTGGCTCATGCGAACAACAATGCATGCTTATAATCCGACACTGCAGCTCGTGTCACCGTGACGCATAGCCGCCGATACGGCCAGCATCCCCCCTAATACAGTACGCGGATCGACTTAATGCACGAATAATCAGTGACAGTGCGCCTGATCGCGACCACCGTAGGAAACGCACCATTAACGACAAGCCGAATAAGACGCGTACGGTGTCCCTCGACGCAGAGACGGCAAGCTGGAGCGCTTATTTCTTACCGTGCGATTACTCTCCGCGATGTGTGAAGGCCGCCGGGATGCGCGTCCATAGCTCGGGCTTTTCTCTCGTCTCCGCCGCCGCCGCCGCGCAGCATCAGCAGCCGCACAAAGCGACGGAAAGGCCAGACCCCGCCCTCATCCCTATGAATGGCCGAGATGCGCAGACCCCCGTCCTGCTCCGGCCGGCCGATCGCTACCCGGGCTATTCTCCCCGAATCAAAGCGCTCTGGGACAGCACGTATCGCACAAAAAGGAGGCAGAAAGTCTTAAAAAAGGACTAGCAGCTACCTTTATCTAATGCCGACCACAGCCCACCCAACCCCCCACTGCCTTATTTGTATAAATCATAATTCAGCCTACTTGGATTGTATTTTTACCATTATTTTTTACCAGGCAGTAAAACATGCATAAGAATGATAACCTATCGCACAAGAGAAATGTAAAACGAATTACTGAGACCTTAATGTTGTGGAATCTAAATAAATCTAGCAGTTCACATTGACAGGAGGTCTGTTAAAACAGGTGGCCTAGTACACGTTTTTGTTATGGCCTTATTGACTACAGAGAACCTTCATATTTATAGTCCTAGAATCAGGTAAAAGATTATTTAAATAGCAGAGACTAGAATAGTCTCACAAGTAAATGGCTTGTTTTACAGCAAAAATACATTTAGGTGTTTATATTGTAATATTATATAAAAATACATTAATTAACTAGGAATTGGCAGCCATCAAAAGGCATGTAACGGAAGAATAATTTGGAAATCAGAATGCCTGGTCGACTTCGATCTAGCAGTAGGAAAACCTGAGAATACTGTACTACAGGTTACTGTAAGTAAAGGCAATGACCTATAAGGCTAGCAATAGCTGATAATAGATAACAATAAATTTAGGCTTTTACATTAAGACTACCAAATTCTGTACTAAGTTTACATTTTTATCCATTTTACTTGCCTTTGTCCATTTTCTGTAACCACTTGTCCTATTCAGGGTCGCGGGGGTCCAGAGCCTATAGGCACACAGCAGGAGACAACCCAGGATGGGGGGCCGACCCACCACAAGGCACACTCACACACCATTCACACTTATACAGGCAATTTGGTAACTGAAATTAGCCTCAGTGTTTTACTACTTTGTGGGGGAACTGGAGTCGCTGGAGGAAACCCCACAAAAACAAGCAGAGAATATGCAAACTCCACACACATGGAGCCATGGCAGAGACTCAAACCCTGGTCCCAGAGATGTGAGGCAACAGTGCTAACCACTGCACCTCCATGCTACCCCTATCCAGCACACTTTCAACAGTACAATTCAGTACACCAAACGGCCTCATCTGCACAATGCACATTAGTATTCAACAGCAGCAAAGGACTGTGTGTGTATGGACAGATACCACGTATCGGACTTCTACTTTCTTTATTCAACATTTACAGATTTTCTCCCTAGTACACAAACAAGCCGTTAATGAATCTGTTCGATCCACACAACACAGAAACCCATCGAATAGTTAAAAACATCATGAATGGATTTCATCCCACACCATCTCCCAAAGATAACTCGGCTGTCAAACCTCTTCAGAAACGCTATCCATGACATCAGATCTTAAACACGCGATCGCACGGGAGGCAAGAACTCATGCCAGCATTTCACTAACTGTTGGGCAACTGGAGTACGACGTGCACAGAGATCTGTCCTTGTTCTTATGCTCGAAACAGGATTTGCGTCTTAAAAAAAGACACAGCCTAAAATTTACAATTGAGAAGAAATCAGTTATGTTAACATGAAATCAGCTCTGCAGTACCAAGAATATATTGCGCTTTGACTAACACCACTAACCACTTGCTATTCCATATGTATTGCACGGTACAGTGCAATAATCATTCATTTACACCCTACTTATAAATACTGTGTGCATGTCGATATATCATATAAAAGTCATGGTGGAAAACAATTGGAACAGGATGGACTAAAATTATCATTTGAAATGGCCTCCAAAGACTGGGCATAGCTTCAGATCCTCAGCAGCACAGTCAAAAAGTCATCACTTAAACAATTTCAATTAAAGATTATCTTAAAAGCCACACACACTATATTTACTTTACAACCAATCAGAGCACTACAACACATACCTCAACGCAGAACACAATGACTACATTATTATTATGACTAATTTATATATAGATTATATATTTTTTCATGAATACTGTTATTAAATGGAATGTTCACAAGACTAGAAATTTACTAAGGTTTCTCAAAAAAGAAAAAAAAAATGCAAGAACGATACTGTGATACTGTGACCAGTCAAGTTATAATTCCACGGATAGGACTTTGTGAAACGTTTACAAGCCACATCCAGCAGGTGCATGTGTTGTATAAGTTCCAGTCAGATCACAATGAGAATAACATTACAAAAAGATGAAAACACCCGTCTGTAGATTTTTTACTTGGTGGGACGGCCTGAGACACATTTAGAACTTTGTGCTTGTTCTTAACATTGAATGTACAGATGCCTTCCATTAAAAATGTAATTTTGCTAGTTAATCAACAACATACTACAAATGAAAAGCTTCCTATGTTATCGTAGGTACCCCCCCAAAAAACTACAGGACGTGCACACTGGTACCTTCTGCAGGTTTATATTGAACATTGGTAAACGTGGCCATAAAGGGAAAAAAAAAATAATTACTATCAATCCTACATGAGCTGAGGTTCCAAAAGCCAGCACAAAGGGTATGCCGAGTAAAACATACCAGGAGGTTTAAAGAAATTTTGCATTACAGTATTGCCTATTGTGTTTTTCCTAGCATGATTAAAAGCTTTAGTGTTGTGACACACGTCTTAAAGCACCTGTTTTATTTGTGAAAACCAGAGATTATGGAAAAATTGCTTATCTCCATTCAGGATCTCTGACCTATACATTGGATATGTATATTCTATATTTGCATTTTCTCCTGTCATTGTTTGCAGTTTGTTCGTGAAGGCCATGAATATACACATAGTAGTGCTATACGTACATTATGAATGGTCTTTGTTCATATGCATCATTAGAGGATTCACTTGCAGATAAATTGTATATATTTCATAGACTGCACTTGAGTCAAATTACTCTCCTGATTTCAGTAAGGACCCAGAGAACGAGCTTTAAAATAAAAGAAGAACACATTTTGGCAGTAAAACACAGCATGAGAGAGAGACAGATGTCCCCTGTCTGTTTTGTTGTGGAAATTGCACTTCTAAAATTGAGTAGAAAGAAAAAGATTCCCTAAATCAAAATCTACATTTCCAACAGCACTGGGAGACACTAACAGACTGGCACTAATAACTGAATTTAAAGAATGAATTTCAATCAAGCGGGAAAAGAAAATTAGCCACCCGTGTAGCAGTATTTGGAATAAGGTAGGAAGAGAACAGCACAGAAAAATTCCTAGTTGAAAACAACTACCAGTGAAAATCAGACACGTTATAGGCTGAAATAAGGAGAAATCACTGAGGTCCATGTGAATCCATGAGAAACGGAAGAGGGGACTTTGGCACGTTGGATGACGGGCTGTGCTGGGGGTATTTTGGGCCAGCGACCAGGATGACGCGGCCTCCTCGTCACAGGCCTTTGTTGAAGTAAACCCTCTCTACCTCCGGAGAACTTGCCTTGATCTTCTCCTGGAGCTCAGGCTCCAGGCGGCTCACCGACATCGAGCTGGAGGAGTCCATAGAAAGGAAAGTGTTTACTGTGCACCGAGAGCAGAACTTCATGCAAAAATTATATTCGTGTTAGTGATGGACCTGGAGCACGTCCCAGCATTCACAGCAGCGTGTGCGCTCTGGACCAAATCCAAAGTCCAATACAGGGTGCATATGTACACAAGCATGCTCACATACACACACACGCACACGCATTCAAATACTTATCCAAAGCAGACTATCCAAGTACTATTACTTATTCTTCAAAATTTAACTCAAATGCTACTATTGCCAACCCAAAGTAGTCCAGGGTTCTAAAACTACTGGCATTCTGAAAAGTCCAAAAGTACAATTAGGCAATATTATCGATATTAAATGCGGTAATCTCTGAAGCGGCTCTATCATACCGAGAGAGGGAAAATGCTGGCAAATTTTACACGGACTATAACCCACCTCTTCTGTGGAAATAGGGCGCAGCATAGCGGAGTAGCAAAGACCAAGCTAGAAACACAGGAGAGAAACTTCAGATTATAAGAATTCAAATACAGATCATGAAAAGTGGGACATTTTGTCTCTGCTTCAAACGGTCCCTTTGCTGGCCAACAGAAATGCACAAGGGCACAAGCCAAGAGGAACCAGAAATATGACTAAAGTATAAGGAACCTGAATCTGGCGAGCTGACAGCACGTTGGCCTGGATGGCAGTGATTTCACATCACCATGGCGACTGATCACCAGACGCCAACAAACAGGAACTTCAACTGATGAAACACAGCTGGTCCTGATTGGACTGATTTATCTCAATCATAAGTCAGCAGGGAGCATTATGGGAGAGTATGTCGTGTTACAGGGATGTTGCATGTTACAGATTAGTGAAGTTAGTTTTTCTTCTGGGATAAGTGAGAGGGCATCCAGTTTTATTTTACGTTATGCAGAAGCCTTTAATGTGATGTTGTGACAGATCACCACCATGCGTCAGCACAGAATCGGGCGGGGGGTAATTTTTATTTACGACACTCCTTATCAGCTTGAACTACAGGGTCTCTAGGGAAAGATATGCGTTTCTAAGCAGGTTATTAATTAGTTTGTAGCACTTTCTAAATCATTAACAGACTGTTAATAAGTTATAACGCAGTGTTTTTCATTAATGAGTTACTACTCTTTATAAGTGATAAAAAAGATCCTTACAGTAAAGTGGTACCAGAATATCTTCCAGCACTTACCAAACTCCAACCAGCCCCACTTGTATGGGCGCACTCATCCACGGGAACCTCTGTAAATGAATAAGGGAAAAAGATGCAGCCACAGATAGCTAGGGCAGGTACAGGTATGTGATACTGGTCACATGATTAATCCGGTCACATGATGAACCCGCAGCCACATCAGGCTTCTGTATCCATATACTGTAAATTCATGACAAGTATGAATGTTTTGTAGTTGAAGATCAACACTCCATTAATAATCATCGAGATGATGGGAGAATATGCAATCACGACTAGAAACATGCAATTCCACGAGAGAACATCTAAAACTACATTTAGAATAGCAAACATTCTTGTATTCGGCAACGTTCGTAAACTGCCGGATAATTGAATGCTTCGGAGAGTTAAATGTTCCCAAATTGTAATACATTTCTTACACTTCAATCCTTTTACACATACACATTAGTTTCAAACGCTTTCAAAAGTTTCAAGTTTCAAGTTTTTTATTGTCATATACAAATAACAATGTAGCACCATTACCCGCAATGAAATTCTTAAGCTCGTTTTCCCCAACTTTATGTATATAGAGTATAAAAAAGTATAGAATAAAGAATAAACAATAAACGTATAATATAAAATTATATAAATATAAGAATAAAGAAGAAAAAGTATTTAAAGATTAATGATTATTGTGAGGTTACATTAACATGCTGCAATGTCACTGCCAGATAGATATTTATTCGGCATAAAAAATCACGAGGTAAACAGCGGCAGAATATGCGAAATGACCACTAAAGTGTGTGCAATACTTTTCTTTGTTGTTTTTATTCATTTTAGTTCTTGTAAGTTTTACATTTTATTATTACCGATTATTATGAATTTTTAATACTTTATTTGAGTATTTATTTTATACTGATATGCCTGAATTGTGCTGGTTACTTTAAAACGCTGGTCACTTGAAAGCTGGATACAAGAGCTGTTACTTCTCGACATCATGGAAAATGCATCGACTTCACAAGATTACGTGATTTTTTTTTTGGTCATGAATTTAAAAACCCCATTAATATCATATTTCATTGTGTTGATTTAAGAATAAATAGATGAGCCTTTACCTTTAAAAATGCTTTCTTTTCAAGTGTGTTCATCAAGAACGGTGGGATTGCTGATGAGATAAGAGCACAGGATGAGAGTAACAGTGACAAAGCATGTCTGACCATGTCAGCATGGCTGGCTGCCCTCTCCTGCAGTCGAGATTATAATTTGAGTAATAAAGGAGGTTTCTGGAGGAATACGGACCCATTCCAGGGGAGGCCATGAGGATCCTGGACACGACCACCTGCAAGATGGCTTGCTGGGCTGCCTTCTTGGATTCCCCTAACCTGTTGCCGTTCTCGTCAGTAATTGGAATACCGTGCTGAAGCTCTCTGGAAAACAGGGGCGTCGAATTCAAGACAATCCCCGCATAAACATCCCAAGACGCATGCTTTCGATCCTTTAACAAAAACGATCGATTTCAAAAAAACTCGACTTCATAACTCAAAAGCCACACAGGAGGCACCTACAGTACTGCAACCCCCCCCCCCATAGCTATAGTACAGTAGCTATAAACTTTACCTTTGCCTCATCAACGGGATATTGATGCAGTTTGCAGCAGCCACAGCAGCAAAGGGAACAAATCTGCCTATAAGTGGTGAGACATGCTGTATAAGGAAAGGAAGATATTAAACTTTCAATAAACTTACCAAAAATAAAACACTGAACACAACTGCAGTAGTGAACTGGAACAGGAAAGTAAAATGTTGAACATTTATTAGAGTAAATACGGTATTTTGTTAACCATATTTACATACCACTGTCCAGCAATGTAAACATTATACACAAACACCTGTTAAGGAATTAATTGTCTACAATTAAAGGGAAATGAATGAAAGTACGAGTGAAATGGGTGCGAAAGGTTAAGCACAAATGGCGCAGGACAGCGCTGAGGACCCGGGTACGAAGGCTAGGATGCCGTTACGTGCGTGGATACCTTGGTTAGTGCGTTTAACGCTAAAGCTGTGGCGACGGCGCCCGTGGTGGCGGACACGTATGCGGTGCCAAGCTGACTGTAAATGAGAAACCAAGAGTTAGCGACCGCATGCACATGGCCGCACACGCACAGCACTCAGATTACAGGGTTACGCGGGCGGGCAGTAACAAAATAACAACACTGTGGCTACCTGACAGTTATAGGGGCATCGCCACTCCTGTTGGTGTAATTGACTATTGCGTTGAAAGACTGATTGATCCACTGCCAGAACACAACCGCTGGAGTTGACCTGGGTGGGGCAAGGGGAGGGACAGGAAGTGACATAAATAATTGCATATTAATAAGGCACCAGTGACCAATATAAATCAGGTTCCTGCCTTTAAACCACTTATGAAGATTAACTTTCACAATTTAAGATGGTTATTAAAATATTCCAATACACCCAAGTTTGCCCGAATAAACATGCTAAGCAATTGGGGTGTAACAATACAACGATTTGTATCGATGTTTCGATGAAATGGCAAACAATCCGATGCATCGACGTGACCACATAAATATTGATCCATGCGTGTTCTTACTTTCTCGCCTGTTCCAGTATTGTTGTCATGATCCACAGGATCTACTCTTTTACACTGTAGGTGGCGGTACGTAGCACAACGTCTGCAGGTGGCACATCATGCGGCCCCGTTTCGATATTATCATTAGACTTGATTTCAATTTTAGTGCATCCGCTCTCTTGTCGTACCACGCTAATGTTACATTCGCCTTAAATCGCTGTTATTTTACACGGGATCGGGCTTGCGCGGTAAATAAGCGCTAGGGCTGAGCGATTTATCGATTTCACATTATGCATAATACAGCACGTCTGACCCAGGGTTTCAAACTGTCATTCCATCCTCCTTTTGTGACAGTCAGTCTCACCAATCAGAAGTGCCGTGCTCCTCGCGTGCCAGTCATGCTCACCAATCAGAGGTGGCCCAAAGTGACTGCGTATACGCCCACAAACAGGGACACGTGAAACCCAAGGAAAACATCACATTTGCAGTGCGGAAAAATATCGGTTCCGCTGCCGAGCCGTAAGTGAATTACCTACCTATGTAATGGTCAGAGATTGTCCACAGAAAGGTCCTATTATTAGGGGTATAAGCAACGTTAGCTGCAAGATCTCTAATGCTTTTATTACTGGAATTGTTTTATTTTAATTACTTTATTTAACACAATCGCGGCTTTTGTGATAGTAGTTTTATGTGTCATTGTTCTCCACTAATTTGACCTTTGTTACAAAAAACGTTACAAAAAGCGGTTGAGCACTGTCTGCAAACGCGGCACTTAAAATGTGCATGTAAAAATGCAATCACTTTACCATGTTCGGGTTGCTAGAGAATTGCTCTATGGTTTATTAGGTGTATGTTATATATCATTTTTTGCTAGAATAAATACATTTTGGATTCAATGAATATATTCCCAGTCTTATCTATGGATTAATGTATAGTGCAGTCCAGATTTCAATGTACGGTTGTGCTCAATTAGTTTTTTATACACATATAGTGAATACTGAACTAAGTTTAAAAAAAAATGAAATCGCAGGTTCAGGCTTAATTTCTATCATTTTACACGGGCTCGGGCCAGGCTCAGGCCTTCTCAGGCCTAACTTTTAAGGCCCAATTGCAGCTCTAATACGTACACCTCTAATCCCTAAACGTCTGCCTCTACCGCTAGAATTCGCTTTCTGCGTGTGTGTCATGCTGAATGTATGGCATTCGCTACTTGCTTGTGTTCCTAAACAGAACAGCCAGGATAGGAAATGCTGGAAACCGACCGGAGTCCGTCCCTTCAAGGTGGCACAGTAACCTGGAGGTGTTTGTGAGTGTGGTTTATGTCAGATTAGGAGAGCTGAAATCAACCATTTGTTAGATGATAACCGGCGACGGCGAGACAGTTTCCTCTCTTGGCAGACCTGGCTAAGACTTACCTGTGCTAGGTAGGGTACCTTCAGAGCGTGTATTTAGTACGTAGCGTCCTATCTCCTGAACACGCGGACCAGTTAATTTTTCTTAAAAAAAGCTTCTCAAAGAAGACTACTGACATACTTGTTTCACCGTAGAAGTCAGTCATGTCAATCTTCCTCATTCTACATGTCTATCTATGCAATGTTTTATGTGACTTTATTGCACTTTATTTTACTTCTTATCAACATCGTATCGTGGGAATTTCTGAGGTATCAAAAAAATCTAATCGTTGGCTTAAGGAAGCGATATTGTATCGTATCGTGACGAAAGCTGTAATTTACACCCCTACTAAGCAACATCATAAGGTCAACTTAAATATCCTCATATGGGGTAAAGCAACCTAACAAACCAAAGGCAAGTGGCCTGGTTTATCAGCTCATACATTTTGATGGACTCAATGTTTCATTAAAAACTGTGCAAAGAAATGCTCACTTATAGAAGGTCATCATGCATCCAGTGATGGTCATGTTCATGGGAACCTGTGCAGACATCCGACCAATCAGGATCATCTTCTCCCCCGTATCCGGATGAAAGGCGGAGTCATAGATGTATTTTGCCCTCCAAAGTGCATCTTCCGTGAGTCCCGGAGACACGATTCCCTGCCTGTCAAATTGGGGGGGAAATCAACAACAAGATGATTGGTACATTTATAGGCAATAAACGTTCAAAAACGGAATCAACGGCCTCAGTGCAAAGAACTGGCCTTCAGGATCCAAACCTGTAATCCTGAATGATTTGTCGTGCCGACTCCAGCTGTTCCGTGGATAACAGGATATTTCGGGGATCGGTGACGGTGAAGAAGTGTTTGGCTCTTCCGATGAATGTGCCTTGATCCCATCGTGGTTCTTTGATATTAATGTCTGTGCTGAGCTCTGTACTCATTATGATCTGCTCGGGAGAGAGGGAAAATAAACGTGACAGAATAAGCATCTACCACCGCGGTCATGTCCTCAGAATTTTCTCTGTAGTTCCAGTAACCACGATTCATTGCGGAGCACGTCTAGGAAGGGCTAACGCTAACACTGTTGGCTTCAATATTTGAAATATCTTGACTATGGCTCTGAGCTCACAGCATAGTAGAATTAAAGCAACTTCAGTCAAAGCTGCAAGATTTTGCAATGCTTTCCCACTTAGAAAGAATTCAGACATTTTGGACAATTCTATGCTTCAAACTTTGAGGGAACAGTTTGGGGAAGGCCCTTTTCTATGCCCCAGTACACAAAGCAAGGTCCATAAAGACATGGCTGGGTGAGTTTGATGTGGGAGAATTTCAGTGGGGTACACAAAACCCTGACCTCAACCCCATCGAACACTTTTGGGATGAATTCAAATTCCGATTTCGATTTAAATTGTGAGTCAGGCCTTCACATCCAACATCAGTGCCTGACCCCACAAACCCTCTTCTGGATTAATGGGCAAAAATGCCCACAGACACACCCCAAAATCTTGTGGAATGCCTTCTCAGAAGAGTGGTAGCTGTTATAGCTGCAAAGGGGGGACCAACTCCGAATTGATGCCTATGGACATCAGAATGGGATGTCATATAAGTTCCTGTGGGGGTAATGGCCAGGTGTCTCAACATCAAATGTCCATACATACATTTAAAAGCAATGCAGCCTGTGTTGCTATTAACTTATGCTTCATGCACATGACTTTCCCCACAAATTCTGAATGGACAACCAGCACAGAACGGAACACGGCACTGGACACATTCTGTAAATCACTAACTAGGTCTGCATAAGGGGCAGTTACTGCAACAAGACATTCAGGGCACGTTGCTCGCTGATCAGTAATTTAATGCAATGAACTAAATTACAGATTCAAATTCCAGGACAAATATATGATACAATAAAAAAATACTATTAATTTAATAGTTGAATACATAGCTAATATGATAATTTATAATTAATAATTTAATAGTTGAATACATACCTAAATTTTAACCTAGTAGATACGCACAGTAAACCTATCCAACCAAACAAGGCTTTCTTTTATTTTATTCCCAATATTAGGAGGTTATTCGATTTGGTGCGTTTATTCAAACGATTTGAGCCGATATTGGACGTGTTCTCTGACTTCATCATATAGACGTGGTTCAAAAATCCCATGCAAGACACGAGGTGCGCATAAGTGTGCCGGGAGCCCGATGGCTTTGGGTCCCCGATCTAATTTTCGGGTTTAATCTGGTCTGCACGACGCTCGCGGTCTTCTCTTCCCGCAGCCATCTTCCGGTGTAACCCGGCAAACAGATTTCATCATGCGGCGTTGACAGGCTACTATGGTCATTTATCAGTGTTTTTCGATTTGTTTGCACGAATTGCGCCCGTCGCCCATGTGGCCTCTGCAAAAAATAAATGCGTGAAGTGATCGAAGCTCCGATGGGGATCCATTAAACCGGATAGAGCAGCATTCGGCCGCCCTCATGGGCACCGCGCATCTGTCCTTTGAGCTTTGAGGCGCACAGATGTGACAGCTGCTCCCTTAGTTTAACATTAATTATTCGTTCCGATAAAAAAAAAAACAATAATCGCACGGGTTTTAGGGGGGGAAATGGAGAGAACTGACAGATATATCAATAAACGCATCAGATTTGTTTTTCCCATAAAGGGGATTGCAAAGTGTATTTCCGTGTTCCAAAATCTGGAATTCCACAAGACAGCATGCAGATACGCGGAACGACTGCTGTGTGTGTGTAACTACAATAACACATCACACAAACTGACATTTTTTTTTCTTGCATACTGTTTGCAATCATGATGAGATCTAGACTTTAGACAGGCTGCCTGTAATGCAGTACTGCCGTCCAGTCATTTTAAGTTGCAAAAAGGGCTGCTGATCAAGATAGTGTGGTTGATCTGCAAACGGAACCGCACGATTAGACGCGCCTATTTTTACTGCGATACCAAAGGACATGCTTAAAGGAATAAACAGCATATCCGACGAGCACCCCCAGCCCGATCATCACGCACAAACAGGTATCATGGAGATCCCCATCTGCCGCTGCCACATCCTCACCGTGCACATCAGTCACATGACCGCGGCACCCGCTCCACACATCTAGGTACCGGGGACCCCCATTACATGATTATCAGACCATGAAACGGCACCGATGGCTTCATTCCAGTAACCTACCGGTTTAAAAGACAGACGACCAGGCGGATGCAACCGGCTGCGCCTTGCTGCTTCTTCAGTGCAAACCGAAGCGGATTCGGTGCGAAGTCTACTTCCGGTTTCTGGTGAGCCGAAAGTTTCAAAATAATAGTCGCCACTGCTATGAGTCATTTTAAATAGTAACATTTACAACTCACATTTGGATTTAGTGGGTACTTAAACTGTTTCTACGAAATATGACAAAACAACGAATGACGTTTTAAATCCAGTTAAGCTTTATTTTATTTTTTTTATTAATTCTCTGAAGATTTTGTAAAACTGATTACACTTTGTCCTGGTCTCGTTTATTTTGGTTACCTTTGTACTGTAGTACACACAGTGCTGGACAGACCATCTGGAATTTTCTCGGTGGGCCGATGAGTATGCGGACCAGTAATATTTAGCGTGGGAGCCCCCCTGAGGTGGCAAAATTTACTGTGGGAGCTGTGGGGGGACCCCAAAGTTGATGGCCAATTTTAATGCCAGTCCAGCCCTGAACACACACAAATGTATAAAAAACTGGATGTATAAAAAGCTCAAAACAACATCTGAAAGTTATGCCCCTGCTTTTCACACCAGTTAGTTCAATTTTTAAAGCTTACACATGACATCCTGAAGTTTCACTGGAGGAGATACCACTGGATACTAGGACTCTTTACTGATGATATTTCATATCACATAATCTTTCAAGCAGTCAAATAATTACTGGATGACAGATAACAAGTCTTACACAGCCAGTACCCCCCAAAGCCACATGTGGCAATATATGATTTTTAAGTAATAAAGAAGCACATAATTGAGTGGGTGGACAAATATTGCTTTGTGTGAACAGGGAGTGCAGATAATTGTCAGGTTGCAATAAGCCCATTTTGTCAATCCCTGGAGACATGGGCTCATCGTCATGGGCTGATTTGGAAATGGCATAGGTGTGGTAAACCTCCAAGGTCTCTGCAGGATTAAGGCTCTCAGTCAGACTTGGACAAACTGCACTTCCTCTTGAATTCCTGCCCTCGTTCCCGGATCCATTTGTTAGAAACTGGAATCAGGATGAAAATTCGATCGTGAATATTACACACCATACAATTAATGTACTTGTCCATGAGACTATTTTCAGGTTAATTTTTATATTACATGGTGAATATGAGAGACTGTGATGTAATAATTGTGAGATCATTCCTGTGAGTTGGCATCTCACCCCACTTGCTACCAGTGAGGACTGGACATGCTGCATGTAGGGTTCGTTCATCCTCCTGTCCGTTCTTTAAAAGATTGTACCACAGTACAGCAGATCCCTGTTAAAACCGAGACATGTTTTGTATACTAAGTGATTCTGCACAGGGAGATGTTTCAATGAAGGCCTTTCAGCGCTGTGACTGCAGCACTTACCTTCTTAGGTTTCAGAGCAGCCCCTATTAGAGGAAATACGGTAGCACCTCCCACTTCAACATCACTCATCTGGGGGGAGGGGACAAACATGTCTAAGATGCATTAAAAATCTGCATCTAACAATGTCTTATAATGACTCAATTTGATAGCGTACCGCTTAAAGGGGAACATCTTACATAAATTAAGACTGTGGCAATCCTACCTCCAGATGCCATCAAGTCTGTGTCATTTGGCAACTATGAAGAAGAAGATTCTCGATATTAAAATCACTGACAAGGCCTTTCGGGAATATCTCATCTCTTAATATCAGCCATACGTTCACAGAATATCGGCACTGTTTCCTGTACCTTTGAATCATAGTGTGGTTCATACTGGCCTCCAATCCCATAATTTGCAACCTGAAGAGGAAACGATAAAAAACATGACGGCCAGATTTAACATCCATGCACATCTTTTACCTAACTGTCATACCCAGTGTCTCCACCGGAGGCACACCTGAAGATCCTCCGCACTTTCCATATCCAGTCCTGTCACATCCGCTATCCTCCGACTGACACGTGAGATGACACTGTCGTCCTTTTCCGACAACCATGCACTACGAAAACAATGAAAATGCCCATCTGTCCATTTTCTATAATTGCGTGTTCAGTACAAGCTCACATGGGGGCCTGGAGCCCATCCCAGGAATTAACGGGCACTAGGCAGGGCGACACCCTGGGCTGATGCCAATCCATCACAGGGCACACGCTCAGTCTTTCACTATCACACGCTGCAGACAACTTCAAAAAGTCCCCAGGAACTACAGATGTTCCTGGTCGAGAAGGCCCATGGAATTCAGTTCTGGAACTTTGGTGTGAAAGCAACCATTGTAATGACAAAGGCACAATGTTAAAAATAAATAACAGTTTAACAAAGTCAGCATGACTGACTGATTATTTTTCCATAGGATCCAGGAATGTAAAAATGCACTTTTATTTTGATAGAATTAAGAAAATAAATCAGTTTTATGAAACATACCTATGGCAAGCTGTTTTAACTTTAATTAATTTCTAGAGGATATCACAAATTCAGTTCTACCTAGTTAGAGTGCTAATTCCTTATATCAGAAATTCAGTTTTAACTAGCTAAAATGCCAATTCTTGATACTGGAATTTCTATTTTCCCTAGTGAGATTCAAAACGCTTTTTTCGTTCATTTCAATGGGAGTTGGAATTTGAACCAGTTAAAATTTCTGACATCAGGAATTTAATTGTAACTAGTTAGAATTCAATTTGAACTAGTTAAAATACCAATTCCTGATATCAAGAATTCAGTTGCAGCTTGTTTCAATAAAAATTTAATTATAATTAGTTACAATTTAATTCCTGATATAAGAAACTGGATTTTCATCTAGTTAAAATTGTATTTCTGATATCAATAATTTGTATTTTAGCTAGTTAAAACTGAATTTCCAGTTTCAATATTATGCATTTTAGCTAGTTATCTAGTGACATCAGAAATACACATAGCTAGTTAAAAGTGAATTTCTGATATCAAGAATTTGCATTCTACCAAACTAGAAATACATACATACCTTTCCACGGATGGAACGAAAGACAGAAGAGACATAAATACCTTTTTGAAACACGATCTTCAGAAGCATATCTCTTTCCATTTTCTTTGTCCATAACCATAGCCCTTTGAAGCTTTATTCAGGAACAATGAATATAGATACATTTATTATTTTATATATAATATTTATCACAATTTCTTTGCAGTATGTTTTGGCTTACTGTAAAAATTCAGGTCAAACGTTTCCAAATAATTCACATACATAATACAATAAAAGCTTGATTAAATACACTGAATGTATCAGAAAAAAACTGTCAATACGAGCCTTTAATCTGGAAATGTTTTTTATGATGTCCATTTCCATGTCAGATAACAAGTCATGATATCTAATGATTTGGGGATGGTCCCACTCCTCCTCTTCCTTAATTGGGGCATAGATGAGCCGTGGGTTCTTTCCTCCTGTGCTGTATCTGCAGGAGAGCGCCCTCTGCTTCTTGGAGGTCTGTTTTTTTTTTTAGAAGAACATTTACACACACAATGTTAACATAATGCAAAACCTTTGTTATTTTAATGGAATTCATAATGAATAACATCAAGGTGACTTTCCATTTGTTTGCTGTCACCCCTGCAGAGAGCCTCATATATGTTCCTGTTGTCACTTGGCATAAAAATGTCTAAGTTGGCAGCCTGGGACGGCGCACTGTGCCATCTTTGGACACTCTCTTTCAGTTTTTGGAAGTAGGCCAATTGGTATGGGATGATGTCATCGCTGGGATCTGTGGAGGAGAATTTAAGAGAAGAGGGTCATGCAGAAAAGTCACGCATGCTTTTCAGAGGTGGAGAGTTCAGGCCCAGAAAGTACAAATCCAGGTCAAGGTATTTGTTCAACCAATCAGTTGAGTATAAAGAGGCACAGTCATTGAGTACTCAGTTGGCTGGCTGAAACAAAACTTTTGTACTTGCTGGACCTGAACTTTCCACCTCTGATGCTTCCCCAGCTACTTGAGGAACTGAGCACCAACCCAAGTCCAGCAGATCTTTGGTGAGCTGAAATGCCAGAGGAAGTTCTCCCATCTGAAAGGCAAGGGGTGCAAGGAATTGAAGCACCTCCTTTTGGGAAACTTCTGCTGGTTCTCCCTCATCCAGCTGTCTCTGAGCATCTTGCATCCACAGGAAGGCGTAGAGGAACTTGTGGTTCTCATAAGCAACTTTGGCCACATGAAAGGACTCATCTGGGTCTAAGGATTCCTCAGCTATGTGTTTCAGAAAACAAGATTAATGCAGTAATGCTATTTATCAATGTAAAGTCACTTTAGCATTACACTAATACAGTTAAGTTCACAAACTTTTTACGTGACTTACCACATCAGAATTATGCCTCACTTGCACGTTACTTCGAACAAAAGCATATACTGTGTATATATAAATGTAAAATTGTACACGTGCCATAGTTAAAGAAGCACTGCATTAATATTAAGTAGCAGGATGGTTCTTTCATCTTGCAAGAAACAAGTTTTGCAATAAAGCTCGTATTATTTTATAATAGAATTTAAATGTTTTGCACCAACAAACTCTGACTCTAGCAGATTAAAAAGCACGTCTAACTAACCAGATTACAGGGAATAATGAAAAAATGACAAAAATCTTGAAACTCAATCAAAAACACCCATGCTCAACAATCAACATTCCAAAGCAATGCCAAGTACTTCAGTTGTGATTTTTATGTCCATGGGCGTGAATAAACTCACCACTGGGTCCTAGTGCTCTGAATTTCTTAGGGGGAAGCCTGTAAGTCTCTTGAAGCCTGAGGAGGCCCAACGCAACCCCATTTAAATCCTCATCACTGGGGATCTGCCGGGACTTTTCAGATATCACGTCCAGGAATTCTGAATCACAGCCAACACAAAGAGAGTGTTTGTCAAGAGCACAGTACCGAGAGAAGCAATTTGCCATCAACATGATGTTTATGACCTCCTAAATTATGTAAAGCTCTGCTCCACTTAGGGTGACACATTCTTACCCTTTGAAGGGCTCATATGAGCCAGTTCCTTCACTTTGATCCATGCATTCTTCAGTCTCCTCACAAACTTGAATGCCGTCAGGGGATTACTGATGTACGCTTCGGGATGTGATGGGATGCTTTTAGAAATGTTTTCAAATATCTGAAAGCATCTGTCACGTACGGAGATAGAAAATGACTTTCAACATGCAGAACAATGCAGTAAAAGTGGCCTATTAAGATAAACCCAAAGAATGTTAGACTGGTGGTACCTCTTTAATCTATCAATATGTACTTCCTCCGCTGTGATGTAATTCTGGAAAGAGGAGATGAACTCTCTTTGTGTAAAAATGAGTCCAGTCATGTGATCTACCAATACACAGGAGCATCATAAGGTGAGCTCATTTTGCAGCCTTGTTACAAATGTCTACAAAACCCCAGACTGTAACAGTGCACACAATGTGCACCTGGTGAACTGCATGTCCAGACATTGGTTGGGCACTATTACATTATTACATTATACAGTTACAGTTGCACGACATTATACATTACAATGTCTAAAGCATAAGCCTAAATTTATTACAAAATGTGTTTACCAAGTAATGTGACATAACAGAATGACGAAATCCCTGTGTAATACATACAAAAGAGATGAGCCTTATTCCTGTAAAACTCTTAATATTCCAACAATATTATTAATATGATTAAAAATAATTTTAATGCACATTGGTGTGAATTTTCAAGGACATAAATGACCAAAAGCTGTGGAGCAGTGACTGCATTTCACACTTAATTATTGATTAATGATGAGTCCCTGTCCTTAGGTCATAATACTGTGCCAAATTATCATTTTGCTGTAGTTAATTCGCATCAACATTTTCTTGGCACACAAGCCTAATTGTATACAAGGAAATGATATTTGCCTCATCTTCCAAGTCCAGAAAAGTAATGGTATTAATCATACAGACATTTAATATATGTGCTGTCCTTTCTGGGGCAGGTGGTGTAGTGGTTAGGGATGCAACCACATAATTCAAAGATTGCTGGTTTGATTCCCTGCAAGTACCGCTGAGGTACTCTGAGCAAGGTACCGTCCCCAAGCACTGCTCCCCGAGCGCTCATGTAGCTGCCCCCTGCTGTGTCACAATGTCACATGGGTTAAAAGCAGAGGACACATTTCGTTGTTGCATGCTGTGATGCGTCAACAATGACGATTGATCATCTTCACCTTAAATTCATTCTGGCTTCACAACGCATGCATATCTGTGGGGCAAATGAATTATAATCTACCAGCACGTTGACTAAACAACAACAAATTGCCAGTCTCACTCTTCCTCTTCTGCAGATTGTTAGCTTTGCAATGTTCCTTCAAGCAATTAAAATGTGAAAATTAAATTGCTCTGGAGTTCAAAGAAAATCACTTAAACCGAATAAAATACAAATGTGATATACCTACAATCATAGCTCAGTTTGGTTAGACTTTATTTAAGTCTAGACTTTATTTTAATCTTTTGTATCATCAGTAGCTGACATCTAGATCAGCTGGCTACCACCATTTGCACTGCAAAATCAATGCCACATAGAGTCTCAAGCAGCGATTGCCAAGGTAACGAATGACAACAAATGTGGCCGGTGCTTAAAAACACAGTTATCGATCGCTACCACGTAACAGCTAATGACTGCAAGCCATCATGTTGTAAGCCATTGCGAGATAATTAACATAACGCTATGTTTTTCTTTGACAAAAATGGCCACGCTGCCCTACAGTATTCAAAACCTGCATTACCATCAACAATCAGAGGGGGTGCTGAAGCAGTCAGCGCACATGGAACAACACAAGTGCAATAGTGCAATGATATATTAGATAATATAGTAGTAGTAGTAGTAGAAATGGTAACATTACCTATGGAGGAATAGAACTCTGTTCTAATGATACTGAGTGATGTGGTGATTACGAAAAATGAAATAAACAGCTTATGCTCCATATTTCAAAATCACCCTGTTGGTTCTGTTGAAGTCCCCAGGAGAACCATACACGTGAGCTTGGTGCTCTCTTGGAAGAATGAGAAAGTCCACTCGCATGTGGGCGTGATGAAGACACGGGATGGCTTTTTAAAGCAAATAGGTAGCTGAGTCACGCTGTGATGCAACAGTGTGAATTACAGAGCGGGCTAACGAGGGCTAGCCAACCACTTAAGGCCACTTATCCGGAGTAACCATCAACATTAGATGTACAAACTGGACAATGGCCATTTTTCAACAAGATTTTGGGGGTTAAAGCTGTTGCCCAACACTTTAGTTCAGTAGGCAGTAAAACAAGTAAATCTGGGTGTATCACCAGTGATTCATTCAGCTATTATGCGATTAGCAGTTTAGCATGACGATTTGGCAGTCTCTGGTACTGAGCCCAGGACAGCGTAGTGGTTAGGGATGGAGACACATTATGAAAAGTCTGGTCTTGCTTGCTTGCTTTGTGGTCCTGCTTTAGTACCTGTGCTTATGCCTAGTCTCAATTTCTCCAGCGGTATAACACATTTTCCTGGGATAAAAACATCAGCTAGGCAACAAGGAACACGTTTCTTGTAATGAACAGTCCAAATTCAGTTTCTCCCCTGTGCAGACAGGAGACCCTAGCAGAGTCAAAATGTAGGAGCCTTGATTCAAACCCGCAGTACTCTCACAGCAGTACTAAATTATCAAGCTATATTTTTGAGGGACAAGCTACACTTTATTTTGCGTTATTTTGTGTACAAGGGGTGTTTTTCAGCCATAACTAAAACCAAAATAAATTTGACTTAAACTCAGTCCTAATGAGTGGAAAAAAATAGGATAATTAACATATAAACTGTATTAGGAATGATTCTGATGAGTTCTGTCTCATAATTTGATGACTTTGACAATGAAAGGTCTAAAATGCCACATCACTATGAATGCTTTTATCATGCGTGTCAGCTATTCTCCTGCTAAATTTTCTGATACTTCCCAGACCTTAAAGTCCATGGCACTGAGAGGTACAGAATATATTTGGCCCGACGTCACGGTAAACTGTAACATCAAATAAGCTTGAGATCTTCACACCGCTGCTCTAGGAATAAGCTTGTAGCTGAAGTGTGTCTGCTGTGGGCTCTGTCGCCCTATAACCTGATTTACTCACATTTTATTCATACAAAAGGATAGAAAATGGAAACGGGCAGAATTGCATTGTATGAATTTCATCATCACATGTGGAAATGTTCAGATTAACCCTATGCCCCTACCTCAGCACACAGGGCACGTCTGAACATGCCTCAGTCATTTAGGTCTCTAGTTCTGCCACTAACTGACAGAAGCATACATACTGTGTTTGCCTGTAGATCTAGGGCTCTGGATTGGTTTAGCACCTGTATTATTAAAGATAACAGTTGTCGGGGAGTTTGTTGATGGTAAAAGGATGTCAACCAGGGCGGTGAGAGGTAGTCTTGGCAAAGGTCAACAGCAATCAGTGAGTGACTGCAGTTACGTATATGCTGCAGACCAGCAGACTGCCAAAAGCTCTGCTTTTACAGAGGTGGTCACACTTTCTGATGATCAATTAATCAAGTGCAATTATTTAGCAGCAACTGGCTGCTAGCTGCCCTCTTACTTCCTATGGAAGCAGGGTGGGACTTCAGGCCCTACTGCATTTTGGCTACTTTTATTTACCTAATTTAAAGACCTGCTAAAGAGCAGATGGTTTTTGTATGTATACACACCTATATATATATATATATATATATATATATACACATACGCACACACACACACACACATTTATATACATACTTGTATACATATCCTTACACATACATAATGATTTTTTATTAAAATCCCTTCCTGACCCACCAGTTCAGATACACTGCTACACATTAGGTGTGACTTCCACATCTATCCCTGTTGTTTCCAAGCAACAAGAACCACACAAGAAACATGGGCTGGCATTTACACACAGTCTGAATCTGGCCCGTCGCCGGTCAGCTGGCTGTTCTGGCTCTGCAGCACCAATTTGGATGCATGCTTTCAAATCCACCCATCACACACAGGTTACAATTAACTTATAAAATACAGGGATAGAATCTATGGTAAGAGCCAAACCCTCCTTAGATCAAATGAACAGTATATTTTACAAACTATTTACTTAAATACTCACATGTTCAATGCCTGACCCTATGTGTCATTGTGTAAAATAAATTGAGAATTAATATATAAATGAATTAATACATTAGACAGACACAAAGGTATTGCATAGTATCAAAACCAACATTTATTAGAAATCACCATGAAACCTTTTAATCCTGCTATGAACATTTGCACAGTGTAATAATTTATTTGTGTTATAAATACAACGGCCAGAATACATTGGAATGATTTTTTTTTAACGCATCGCAAATGAAAGTTTACATTTCGATCAGTTTCTGCCAACTGGACTCTTGTGCCAAAAGCGCCAAGTGCCACAGACTGTAGGAGAAGCTCTTTCAAGGCTCGAGGAGTCAAAATATTCTGAGCGTTCAAAAATTCTAAATTTCATGGCCTTTGAGAGTCGAGGGATTGAGGTGGGGGGGGGGGCTCAGTCCACTTCCGTCAAGCCGCACGGCCTTCGGAACTCCTGTCCTCGCTCGTGGAACCACTTGTTGGAGACTGAGAGAGAGGAGAGAGAGCAAGACGCCGCATCTCACTGGCAAGCCAACATCCTGGCCTACAGCTGGCCTGGAAGAGTCATTTTTGCAGAGGGCCAAACCCAAGCATCAATGTCATATTTTAATGCTTATTGTCATGCTCCTTTAAAAGCTACAGCTAGCAGACTTGTTAGATTTAACCTTTTTTGGAAAAAATTAAATAAAATACATGCCAAAATCAATAGAAACAGCGCATTTGTATTTTCCAATCCATAAAAAATGTCTCCACAGCCTGGATATGGCCCTCAGGCCGGCTTTCAGCCCAGGTCTGAGATACAGGCGGAATGACAGGAACATACTTACCCACCTTCCAACAGCACTGACCCTATAAACCAGGAACTGGATGACACACAATGGCTAAGGGGCTAAGGCACACTAAGGGACAGTGATCCGCAAAGTGAGGCCTACATACCCCATTTACTTCCTACGAGCACAGGACAGGCCGCGTGTCTGGTCCTGTAGTCCCCCTCCCCACTTCTGAACAGGTTATACCAGAAAACTGCTGTGCCCTGTGGACAGAGGAGCACAGGCCGTGTTGAGCTGGTCTTGGGGGCAGGGGGAATTTACGGTCGGGTGAGACCTTGCTCTGGTCCTGTCGTGGATAAACTGATAGAGTAACTGGACAGTGAAGCGCTTACCTTCCTGGGCAAGATGGCGGCACCGAAGTCTGGGAACACTGTGGCCCCCCCAGCTTCTACATCACTCATCTGCCAGAAAATAGCGACATGGTAAATCACATGGTTTAAGCCAGTGTTTCCCAATCTAGGACCTGGGGACCCACAGACGGTCCAGCTCTGGGAGGGAGCAAAAATGTGGACAGCCTAGCAGGGAGCTGGGAGGGAGCAAAAGTGTGAACCGTCTGTGAGTCCCTGGGGACCTGGTTGGGAAAGATGGGTTTCAGCTGTTACACCTATTGATGCCCATTAGTAAAAATACTACTGGGGTAAATTATTCTCTTTCTAGTTACAAATTCCCAGTAACTGCAACAAATCCTGTTTTGTTGTAGTGATTTACAAGAAACAAAGCAGTTTATTTTTTTTTCCATGAAGCTGAAAGATAAACCTCTTCCGAAATATACAGTGGACATAAAAAACCCAGAACCAAAAATAAAGAATAAACTGGCATGAAGCAAGAGAGAGAAGGCAAACTCAACATGTAATGAACATCTACATGAAGCGAACAAGGAGCAGGAGGTGTGTGCAGGAGAAACAAAAGAACAAAAAAAAAAAGATGAAAGGCAGCAGTTTTAAAAACAGTGACAATCAGCCAAGACCTGGCACTGTCTGCATCTGACCCAACACCGCTGGCTTTACTCACTGGTCTGTGATGGCCATTTGTGCCAATTCCTACAGTGCACTAACTTCCTACCCCCGACAAAAAAAATCACTTTCACCCCCCCTCCAATTTTACATAGAACCCTGCGTATTCGAGAGCCCCTGGATCTGTCAGGGTGTCCAGCCCTGACTACACAGCTTGTTGCTTGTCGTTACAGATTTGGCTGTGACGATACGTCCTTGAAAATTTGGCCCCATCAGTAACCATGACATCTGCCTCCAGCTTCCCTCCCCACAATGCATCACTGTCAGGCTTTCGCTCTGTTTTTAAACGCTCACGACTTTCCACACTGCTGTCTTCGCAATATGTACTGAAATTGACTGACATCAATGTGCGCTAAATCGCCCAACGTGTTACGGCTCTTCTCATTCCCATGCATCTTTGCATTGGAGCCGTCAATTTTACCGTAACCACGTCTTTGGCGAGGGGGGAATCCATGCGAGAAGATCAGTCAATTGTAGTGCAATATTGAAAAGACTATTAGAATACAGTCAAGGGGCGCAGGAGTTTGATATGGGCGGGGACACAACTTAATAATTTGAATCCAAGGGTATATTTTTCAGGGGGGGGGGATTAAGCCAAATTTAATATTGGAGGGCACACATGCCCTCGCGTCCCCTGGGTTCCTACGCCCCTGAATACAGCCACAGTTTCCCCCGCAGAACACCGATTTTCAGCAAACATACTTACATAATTTAAAAAAGTGGCCGCCCGATTTCCAGTGCCTAATGATTTGAAAGCATCAGGCTCATCTTTCTATGAAGATAAAATTGCAGAATAAATGGGAGAAAAAGCCGGCTTGCTTGCGTACTTACGTAGTTCAGATAGGTAGCAAGCCTATTTCCATCGGTCCTGAGCACGCTGTCAAAAGGACGCTGTAACAGAGGGGTGTATCTTTATGCCAGCCTATGTGGTGGAGATCATCCCCCTCCCGTTTGCGAATCGTCAGATAATAAAGCCACTGCTTTTGAGTGGGAGCCAGTTCAGCTGAGTGTTGCCCAAAACTTACATCAAGTGCATTTTTTGGATACAGGACTTGGTAGATATATGTAATCAAATACAATATTCTTTGGAATACGCTTTGGTAGATTATTGTTCTAATTCACTAATGATTTATGACTGAAATGTGGACTGTACATGTGGTATAAACTGGAGAAAAACCACTGACATTCAAATTTGGGGAACATTTACTAACCTGGAAGTTACATATAATTATATATATTTTGACCAATGGAAATAGAAAAACAACAAGCATTAGACATTAACTTTTCCCAGAGCACAGGTAAGAATTCTTAGTATTAGATTTGCTGCAGTAAAATGTTGGATACACAGCATGTGGTATCAGCTATACATAGTAAAAAAATTCACAGGCCATTACAATAAAAACATTTTAAACTTAAACTTACCCTAGAGAAGCTCATGTTCAAGTTATATGCACATTATATGTACCTCAACAGCTGGTTACAACATAAAGTACTCTCTACACCTTTCACTTACCCTGGAGAAATCAAAGTGTGGTTCATACTGGCCCCCAACCCCATAGTTTGCAACCTGTTTGGCAAAAAAAGATGCAGAAAAAAATGAAGAAGCTACAATATTGGGTGTCTGTATAATAAGGGCGTGAGGTTGCTTAGCAACACCCTGCTGAGGTCACCTCGGCTGGAATGCCTTGCTTTATGACATCACGCAGAGCATGATGGGAAATACCTGCAAGAGTTCTGCTGTGGCCACCGAGAGGCCAGTGATATCTTCTATTCTCTGGTTGACACGTGCGATCACGGGGTCCTCGTCCCCTTCCAGCCAGGCACTAGAAACAGGCAATGTGACTCTCACAACTCCAACAGCACCGGCTAAAACACGCTAAGGGCAGAGAACCAGCAGCAGGACCAGTGTCACCTACCTTTTGGATACCCTGTAATGGGCTACTGTCAGAACACCAGTCTTTGGGTCCCTAACAGTCGCTCTTGCAAGCTTTAGAGGGAAGAGAATAAATAAAATCATGTGAAACACTATCCCAGGAAGCACGTGGTACCAGGCGGGATGCCCGTCCAGCACATGGCACACTTACACTCTATGGACAATTTAAGGGTGCAATTTAAGGACCCATCTGTCCTTTTACCTACTAGCCTGATCCCTTGTTACGTTTCCCGAATGCTCTTATGTTCCACGTGTCCTTGAATAGTCTTATTAGGTTCTTGCATTGTTAGAAGTTGTTGTGTAGCTCGTGCCCCAAGACTGATTACACTTGTACTCACTGGAAGATCAGCCTAGCGGGACTTATGCCCTGTCGCCTTCTTGACAGTATGTATGTTTGTAATGTGCTATTTGCCTCGCCTGTACGTCACTTTGAACAAAAGAGCCTGGCGAATATGTAAAATTCAGAGGTGGATTTAGAATTTAAAGTCCAGTAAGTAAAAATCCAGGCTAAGATTTTGTCTCAACCAACCAGTTGAGTACTCTGTAACTCTTTATACTTAATTGGCTGGTTGGATCAAAATCTTGGTCTAGATATTTACTTTCTGGACTTTACATTCTACTATCCACTACCCACCTCTGGTAAAATTCAGTGTAGCATGTAACGACCTGGAGGAAACCTAAAGAACATGGGAAAAACATGCAAACTTCACACATGTAGAAATGGTGCCCCCCCCAGCCCTGGAGGTGTGATGCAGCAGTGCTACCCACTTAGGAACCATACATTCCAATAAAGTGAAATAGATTACGCGAAAAGCCAATTATACCATGCTGTAAAGAAAGTAAAGGCTGGCGAAAAGGTGACAGCGGGGGCGAGCACCCCGGCCGGCACGCCCCCTGGTGGCTCACCTTGGGCTTGGCGAGCTCTTTGATCCTCTCGATCTCCGCGTCGGACAGCGCGTCCAGGAAGCGCACTATGTGCGGGCTGTCCCACTCATCCTCCTCCTTCATGGGGGCCAGCAGCAGCCGCGGGTTCCGCTTGCCGTCCTGGTAGCGGCAGAAGAGCCGACTGCGCCTTGCGGGGGTCTGCGGGCGGCCGCGGTCAGTGCAGATGTGCACAGAGGTCAGTGAACAAATACATGAAGTCAGATGGATAAACAAACAAACTAAAAGAAGTTACAAATGTATAAACAGACAAACTGCCTAACAGCTGTAGGATGGTGCTCTGCAGTGACTTTTGTTAGAAATTCTAGAACTGCCTCTAATTTAACCTTAGTAAAAACATCTGGCAAAATACTGACTGGCAGAAACATTTGCATGACAGAATTAAATGAGCAAAAATACATAAAAAAAGGCTTACATGAAAAAGAGCTTCGACTTGTGAGGCAAACAGGGGATCCCTCATGC
>JAODKM010000046.1:3454686-3478377 GCA_026780845.1 Petrocephalus sullivani | reverse complement strand
TGCTGATTAGGCCTTAGCCATAGAGCCCAAACAACTGAGAGAACAGAACAGCTAAAACAGCCAAACACTACAGTACCCACTAGGGGCGCAGTAGAGGCATGGATACCCTGGTAGATTCAGGGGGCCCTTCACGTTACGAGGGGCCCTTGAATACATAGAATTCTAAAATAATATAATTAGGGGGAGGGTGATATTTTGTCTGGGGGCCCAGAATTCATAGCTATGCTCCTGGTACCAACATTGTATTTCTTTATTATGAAAACCTACTCTTGCAAAAAAATGTTTCTGAAAAACATCGAGATCAATGAACAGTTCAGAGGAGGATGTTTGGGGTGGTGGGCGGGGGCTCATTTGCATTATGAATGACAGGCAAACACACAGTGTGCCCCCCTAAAATGAGCAAACTGTCCAGCCCAAGACCCAGACCGCTCCCTCCTTCCCACAGAACAAACTTTCTTTATGCGACTCTCAGCCGATTAACACAGGATGACGGGCTTGCCCCCACCGACCATCCCCCACGCCCCAGACACCCTCCCTGACGCAATTCATAGGAACAAGTTATGAAAACGAGCCTAATGTGGTGAGGTGGCTGAAAATTACTTCTGATAACACTGGGTGTGGAAGGAAAATTTTAAGTGATGGTAGGCCAGGGGTGGGAGGCATTGTGGGATTGTTGTTATGTCTCAGGTCTTGTTGTTTTTGAGATGATGCTGTGTGTCTTTGCCTCGCAGTAGCCTGCATGGAGCCAGCGACCTTGGAGAACTGGGCTGAAGGGAACATCTGTGGGGGGAGGAAAGGGGAGCGCCTGCAGAAAGGGTTTCAAAACGCGTAGGCCTTAAATGTAGCTGCCATACTGTGCTACATGCAGTATGTTATTCTTATCTGAGAAATGTACACACATATGCTGTAGTCTGTATTCAGGTATTCTAGGGCTGTAGTTTCCCTTAGTGATTCGTAATTTGTAGTGTTGTGAGCCATGCCAGCCTTGGGGGGGGGGGGCACCTTATGGCGGGTTGGGAGTGGAATTTCCCCCATACTGAGGGTTTTTGCCTTCCTTCCTAGGCTGGATGGACAGGCTTATGTGTGGTGGGACTCACACGAAGCCTAACAGGGATCGGAAGCTAGCATATCGTGTGGGGGGTGAACATACATGAAGTAGACCAACAGACGAATTATGTTTATTGTATGTTTGAAGCCTGGCTTGCAGATATTATGTAACCAATCAGGATCCAGAGGTCCATATAGGGGAATTTGTGTTATAGTATATTAACCTGCTGATTTTTGGGTGCAGTGTGCATTGCGCATTGTAGCCGAGTGTGGCTGGAACGCAATGCTGGATTTCTCAATAAAGGAGAAAACTTTGCTCATCATATGCGAGGTCCGGAGTTTGAGTCAAGTAGAGAGAGATAGAGAGAGAGAGAGAGAGAGAGAGCTATTTACAGAGGTTACAGAGTCATAGATGCTTAGGTTAATTCTGTCTACCACAAGAGCATGTCTGATCCTTATATATGAGAATTGATGTCTAATGCGGTGAAAAGGATGTTAGCTCTCGGCCATGTGTTTTCCACTGAAGCTTTATTGCATAACGCGGCAGGTCTTCCAGGGGGTATGGAAAGGAAAGGCCTTTTTACATCCAAGTCAGGGACATCAGGGCTGTTCTGACAGACTTCATCCAAGTTACCCTAGATCAACTTTCCATGAAAAGCTTAAAAAATGATTTGGGGCTTATCGCACAAAAAAAAAACAACCGTGTGACAAATTTTTTAAATAAGATTAGCTGGCCTTTTCGCAAACCTCAGTGTAATCTGCCATGTCTGTGAGGCTCGCCCCCCTGGCCTTCCTTAATCCTGAACACACAATTACCGATTGACGTGAAAATTTCTGCCTGTGAGGTTGAGATGAGCAGGAACAGGCCCATGGAGATGAACAAGGAATGCTTTTTCATGGTCATCATCTTCTTCAAAGTGGAAGAGCCTACAGAGAAACCACAAATGAAAATTAAACCCTTCAGCTATTTTTAACACAGTAGGATATTTATTTACCACGAGACTAACACTGGCAAGCACTCTAAGACAACCAGGGGGATGAGATGGTGTAAGTAAGGGTTAATGCACAACAAGCCATGCATTATACATCTTTAATCGTATGGCCACGAAGGCAAAGAACCAACCCAACATGCATTTATTCATAGAATTACTTTCTTCTGCCAACAATTAAACATTTCTAATAACCTGCCTCCTGATATCCGAAATGTGGATTCACTGGAGTGTTTTAAGGCTTGTCTAAAAACTCACTTTTATTTGGCTTTTAATATGAGCTCTGCTTAGGCACGATTGGGGTGTGTTGTAATGTGTTGTATAGGTCTTTTATCTGTGTCTGCCTGTTTTTCTTTTTCTTTTATTTTTATTGTGTTCATATTATGTCTATATATAATTTTCTTATTTTTACTTTATTGTAAAGCACTTTGTAAAGTCAACTTTGTTGTAATAGTGCTATATAAATAAACGTGACATTGACATCTTAATTTTAAATCGTTCTATGGCTGGAATTTGAATAACATTAGTCAGAATTAAAGACTGTAATAGAGCTTTGATTTACTACCGTGATTTGCCTGGCTGGCATAATGTGTGTGGTTATAGGAAATTAATCAACTCCTTTCTGGCCAATCAGAGTTGTGTATCCAACAGCGCTATGGTATAAATAGTAATCTATTAACAAAAAAAATGCCTGATACTTTATTTATTCATTCATAATTTCCAGTAGATTCCCCCAGGGTTACAGCTGGCTGGGGAATCCTGCCACGATTGCCATCTTGAATTATATCTGGCTTAGGAACTCCGGGGTTGAAATGCGGCTGGCCGACACATGCCTGAAGAGAAATATCTGCGGATGATGTTACGAGACCGAATACAGCCAAGCAGCAGGCAGAACACGAGCCGCACCTGGGTCTGCGCAGGCACACAAAGACCAACAAAAAGGACCCGTTCTGTAAAACATTATGGCCCGTGGGTTCGGTGACAAACAGGTGCTTTTGAGGTAATCACTAGAGACTAAGTCAAGGATTCAGGATAAAAGAATAAGCTTTTAAAAAAAAAAAAACTTTGGTTAATTTTTCACAACGATAATTTAGTTCTGGCCACAGGCTAAAGTGGCTGAAAATTGCTTCTGATAACACTGGGTGTGGAGGGGAAATTTAAAGTGATGGTAGGCCAGGGGTGGGAGGCATTGTGGGATTGTTGTTATGTCTCAGGTCTTGTTGTTTTGGAGATGCTGCTGTGTGTCTTTTGCCTAATATATGGTTTTCTTATGAGTTTCATTTGGGTTTTGCATTTTCCACTTCAGAAGCTCGCCATGCCAGCTCGTACGGAAAGGACAATACCCCATCCGGAACCACAACCCCGCAAAGGAACAGAGCCATGGCATCCCTGAGGCATTTTACAATGGAGCATAACCATTTCCCCCAACTCGCTGAACTCTTATCTGGGTGTGTGCATGGCTGGTGTAAGTTCCCCACCTCTAGGCCCACACAAACTCTAGCTATGAAGCAGGTCTGGATTCCTGAGAGAGAAGACCAAAAACCACCACCTCCCTATCGGTATAGCAGATCATTAACCATGATGTCAACAAATTCACTACACCGAATATAACACCTTTCACTGGTAAGTATCCAGTGCCACAGTAATCCTGCATTGGTTAACAAACAGTGTTTCACTGCCAACCAGACCTTTACAGTAATTTTTCTTGGTAATAATTATACATACTGATGTATGATTACAGTACAAAAAAACATTTGATTTTCACCAGCCCGCAATCATGCATGCAGGAGGTGTCTCATTCCCTCACATCCAAATCGCTTGTCCTGGACAGGATCACAGGGGGTCTGGAGCATAGGGCAGAAGGCAGGGCTGTCCCCCCTGATTGCATGCCAGTCCATCCCAGGGTACACAGATCGCAGGGAATTTACACTGATTCGCCCACCTGCATGTCTTTTGGGTTCTGAGAACAAACCAGAGTCCCCATATGTTACTCACACAACACAGAAAAGAACGTGCAAAATCCACACCCACAAAGAAGACAGAATTCAATTCAAACCCCCAGCCAGCATTTGTGCCACCCATGTGTATTTCATTGTGGTTTTAAAATTGTAGATTATTAAATTATTTTTTTGGACACACACAGGGCCAAAAAGCGTCAGATTCTACCCTGCCCGCCCGCCCCTTCTCTGCCTGCTTGCATTAAAGAATGCTCGGCTGTTCCCTCATCAAACCCCTTACATCAGCTTCAATCTCAGGCAGACCGAACACACACCAGTTAATTCCCAGTCCTGTTCCACTGGCATAGTCTTACAAAAGACAGACAGATTCTTCTGATAAAATTTCAAGCACATTCGCATTTTCCAATTTAAATTCTCTAGATTAATGTAAAATATTCATTTTGCCAATGACTTTAAAATATTGCTTTTCATAAGGCAATATAGCAATATCTCATGATCAACCTGCACAAAAAATAATAGATAAAACACGTTCCAAAAGAGTCTTCCTAAGAATTTGGTTTTATCTCTCATGTATCCATCATTAGGGTTTATCCCATTCTGACTCGCAGGCTCACTGCCAGACCTCATTGCCACATATGGATTTAGACAATATGGGATCCCTCCATCAGAGGCTGTGAGCCAGATCATCTCTGGTCCCAAAGGTCCTCAGGGATTTCAGCTCTAATCCACAACAAGTACTTGCAAGTCAATGTTACAGCTTGTAACCCAATTACCCAAAGTAGTTTCTGTATCATGGGGAAAAATAATGAGAAATATTCCCCTTTATTCTCCTGAAACTGATGCTAAATTAAACATCTCCCTGAAGGCTCCTAGACACTCCAAGTTACCAAGGCGCTGACCACTTCACAAATATTCAGCTGGACATCACAATCACCATCTGGAGTCCGTTTGTAAATCTAAGCAAATATCCACTCCGCAAACTTAACCACAAACACATACACAGCCTGAAATGTGTTGCATCAGTTGCTCCAGTCAAATTAACTGCATTTTTCTCTGTCTGTTTTCCCCCAGAGACATACAGTAAGCTCCAAGATACAAAGTGGCCATCATTTAGTACAATATTATAACTTAGTACAATAATAATAACCGAGAAGCAGATATAACAAAAGACATAAAACATATGAAAAACGATATGACACCTCATCAAGAGAGCAAGAATTTATATGGTACAGTTTTACACAAGCCAGGCTTGGATAGACTTGTCTGGGCAAAGACCTACGGCCACTAGCTGGTATTATGCCACTAATACGAGTACTTACTTTCAAATGCACAGTATTATATATGAACTTTAATTCGCCCCATACATTAACAAAGGGCTGCAGGACCTGGGGGGTAGCTATACCCCCCAATAATTAATTTGGCTTCATTTGCCTCCCCCAGTCCACCGTTACAGTTAAATTAAGTAGATCCACTCCATATGAAAAACTCTCTCTTATAGCCTTACTTTTGCATGCACGTGACCTACTGTTTCGTCATTGCGTTGATTTAGAATGCTGACTCGGAAGGAGCGCGCCTAGGTCAGCTATTAATAACTTATTTCTGAGATATTGAATTTTATTTCACTACGCGTGTTGGTTGTTTTCACTTTTACTGGAACCTTATCCAGCTACATTAATTTCCCATACCCCCTTTATCAGGCAGGGAAAGCTGCTGTTAATTATATATGAAGGAATAATTCTGGCTGGAGAAAAGCCAGAAGACACGAAACACTGCAAATAAATGTGAATCCATTAAGATTCCATGTGCAATCCGCACTCCCCACACTTTCCCAGGTAACTGGGTACTCTACTCTCTGAAACCCTTTCCTGGCCCCAGTGGGAGCCGGAACATGGTACAGATGTTTTCTATATTAATGCATGAAACGCTGCGATGCATTAAGCCCATGTATGAAATCCGGAAACAAATTAAATGGTATGTTCAGATATATATTTCACTTTTCAAGTCCAAGACATGTTTTTGCTGGTTTTGAACTTCCAATTGTTAAAATACACGTTAAAAAAATTGTCCTGCAGCTGACGTACTTCTTCCACAGTAGTAGCTCGGACTAGGGCTACAGTCTTGGCGTGGGGGGTTTGGGGGGGCGTCAGCTCGGGGCTACTTCTACAAACTGACCGAACTGACATCGCGACTGGCGACAGATGTATCTGCCGACGACAATTGCAATGGAATATCGGCGAGATGCAGACAGAAGTGGCATAACAACGTGAATCACAATTTACAAAAATGTTAAGCATACTACTGAACAGATATGTTTAAAAAACAGATTTCGTTTCGATTATTTCAAACTTACACACACCGACAAATATTATTATAATAAATGATAGTTATTCAGATCTAAGCAAGTCCTTTTATCATCTAGCAACTTATTAACGGTAAAACTGCGACAATGTTTCCGCGTAAGTTCGTTTTATCCCCCAGGAAAGTTGTTCACCGTGTACACTAACGGTACAATAGTAACCGCACAGCACTACGCGTTAGCGGTGACCGCCGTCGCGATCGACGCGCTTAGAGCGGATTACCTCGGCTTCTGCTTCCGAGAGGCAGCCTACCGGACCGGGGCTCGCCGCGCAGGATAGCACAGTGCCCCGTGATTCGCGCAGATTCCTTCGGTGCCACGTATGGACCCTCCCCCTGGACCCTAACCACCGGCGCGTAATCCTCCTAAAAAATGCGCAACTGTTTCCCCTGCGCCGCCCACCTAGCGACATTGCGTGACTGACCCTTTGCACGTAGGCCAGAGCGTAGTAAATGAATAGATTGATAAATCCGTAAATATTAAAACGACGAATAAATTTGAGAGGACCGTCTCAATTAGAGCTCTGTCATAAAAGACTCGGAGCAAAATGCATAATATATACTTAATCAATCCATCCATACACGCTGGACGGGGTACAGTTTTCCAGTGATGTACTACATTTCTTTTTTAACCTGAACTGGAGCTGTGCAACGCAGGTTGAGCAGACACGTTTTGCATACTCGGCACCTTTTCTTAACGTTTGAAATTATGATGATTGCTGTGCCATTTAAGTAGAGCATCCCCGCAGGCAAATGCCGGCTGGAATCTAGAGAAGTGCTATAAGATTACCTGCTGATACATGATTAAAATTACAGAATGGATACAGTAATATTCCTAAATACGCCTTTTAATACAATGCTTATGGCAACTGTCGTGACAACCGCCCGGTGGTAGTCTATGTATCGCATCTTAGTGTACGGTCTTTAAAAATATATTTTATGATCACATCTTTGATTATCACTTATCTGCCAGTGTCTGAGTGGTTGTTAGCGGCACCTACAATAAGTAATTGAGAAGGACCTTCCTGAGCGCAGGCTTATCTTTTATTTTTATACCAGATTAGCACTTGAAACTGCATGTAATGATATGAAGGAACACTACATATGCGGCTATGGAAAATGGATGGATAGATAGATGGTCTACTTTTTTGGTATTTCGACCAGATCCAGGCCACAAAACAAGATATCACACAGCAAGAACTTCGAAAAGAGTAGGCTAATGTGTAGTAGTAACAAAAACATAACACAATATCTAACGAATAAGACTATTAAAGACTTCAAATGCCTATGCCAGCGGAAATATGAGAGGAGTCCTGCTGTTCAGTATATGTAATGCAGGCCTACAGGCAGCTTAGATCCCCACCTGGCCGTGCTGTACCCATCGACGCTCACCCCTTTCTCACCATCGCCCCCTGGTGGCCTAATATTTTCCCAACTTCTCTTGCAGGTATAGTGAATACGTTTTGTTTTGCATATAACTTAAACTACATATAATTAGTAATCCATTGTCAAATTAATATGCATCCATTTTCGAAAATAATGGTCCAATTTGCACAGGAATCACATTTAGAAGGTAAATTATGATTTTAAGCATTAAGGTCTCAGTTAATGTAATACATTGTGTTATAGGCCTACTTTTATATTCACTTGTATGTCGCTTTGGACAAAAGGCTGTGCTAAATATGTAAATGTATATGCCAAAAAACGTGGACCGTTATGTTGAGTGGATTAACTTGTCCAGCAACGGTCCCTGTAGTATTCAATGCAATGCAATACAACTTTATTTGTACAGCGCATATTCACTACATTACATTGTCTCAAAGCGCTTTACATGATCTCTACTCACATAAGCCTCCAGTGAGTAAGCCAAAGGTGACAGTGGCGAGGAAAAACTCCCTAGTAGGAAGAAACCTTGGGAGGAACCAGACCCAAAGGGGGGGCCCATCCTCCAGGGGCCGGCAGAGGAGTCAACAGGACAAAAAAAAAGACAAAATCTAAATTTATATAGTGCTGGTGTTGAAATTTCTGTCTCTATGCAGGGGCAGGCAGGTGCCGGCACGTGGTGCTTGGTTCTGTAGAAGACGAGCTTCTTCCAAATCAATGCTCGTTTTCGCCACGAGGTGGAAGCATTGTATCGGGTAACAAGAACTGTCTCACAAGATTCATTTGATTTATCAAATAAGTAATTTACTAATTTTATAATAATTTTGTAATGTCCTGGAAAAATTCTGCTAAACGTAACATTGAATCAGACTGGCTAGATAGAGTTACTCTTTTTTTGTTTAAAAAGTAAAATTCCGGACTCATTTACCCGGAATATTCACGTTTACATTTTGTTCCGTTGTTAATACTTAATACCCAGTTTTAAAAATAGTACAGGATCAATTTGGTTGTAGCGCCATGTGTTTAATAATCATTTAAATCTACATTTTCCTTAATCTCATATTTCGAAAGACACTGGGAAAAAGATCAGATACAATTTGTTTTTATAAAACTTTGCATATTATTTGTATAGAAAGGTCAAAGGTCAAATACCATGCTCACGTTTTAGCGGGCACTCAGTAGTACACATTCTTACACATGCTCCATTGCTTACTTCCACAAAATAGGTCCATATGGTGGTTTTCACTAATTAATACAATTTTAACTTCTATTAATTTACCTAGTAATGCAGTTCAGGTTAGATTAGAAATCAGTAATTCCAGACGTTTAGGGGAGGGTCTGTCAAACAGCCGATTTTAGGATTTTGTTTACTAATGTCACAGAACACATGATTAGTGTGAGACAGATAGATCAGTATCAAGAGAACACTACCCACCCATGTAAACGCGCTGAGAGTACTGAGCTCTCAATGGCAGACTAATAGACCTGCAGATTCCGTGAAGACTTTTGACTGACACCTCAGCAATAAAATACTGTTAAAATATTCCATTGTTTTGGAGTGAATTTAATTTCCTGTTACAGGTAAAGTTATAATTACAAAGTATTCAGTACTTTAAAATATTGTGCCAGGTAGCTGAAATTGCTGAGTAAGCGATGCGACTGTATTTCACGGATGCCAACATGAAAAACAAAGCAAAGCTATCTCTTCCAGTTTTGTCTGGCACAGATGTGGCCGGTTCTGCGGGTCCTGCAAAGCTGTGGCCACAGGCTGTCAGTCAAAACGCAGGCAGAGCTGTGGCCTTTTACAGTTTCAGCGGCGTCGAATAATATCCCATCCCTCTGGCGTGAAAATACCTTTGAGTCCTTTTTGTAAACATTGACAGCTGGTTTTGAGTAAAGTGTCAGGCTGCTGGATGACTGCACAAAATGTTAGTCTTGTGCCTTCCGGCACAAAAACCGAAATTCTGAGTAAATATTCCACTTTAGTTTGACGTTTATGTTTTATCATGGTAGGAGAGGTGGCATTGGGCATAAGGCGCTTGACTGCAGGTAGCTGTGTTTTGACAGAGCGATGGCAAAATTACTAGATGGTAACCATACTGACTACCCACTAATTTATTTGAGAAGACCTCTTCCAGATGCACAAACGGTCCCAGACACTTCTGTTTACATGGTTTTCGCCTTTCTTAGTCATGCCGCGGGAGAGAAAAAGGTCATAAATGCATCATGGGATGTTTTTCCTGGGGCTTCTCTGTTCTTATTAAGCCATGCTCAATAAAGAGACATAAAAGCAAGCATCACTTTCGCTCCGGTGAGCGGGGCTTGCTCTCGCTCAGCGGCTGAGCTAAGCGTACCGGATTGGCGTGAATAACGGCAATGAATTGGAGCTTTCTGGTACAACAATGGGCTTGTAAATGGGGTTGGGGGGGGGGAGATCTCTCAGCATGGAGGCTTGAATTTCAAACAGCATCAGTCAGCAAACATCGGGTGCTGGGGGTGATACAAAAGAGTGACAAAGTGGTACTCACACTTTTTTTGGGATAGCTGCAGCCTGCCAGCACCGTGACAGAGGCGCTTACGCTCACACGCACGTGCTTTTTAAGTGGTCGCAGAAGCCAGATGAGGCCCATCTTGTCGCCTGGGTCATACCCCTGGGAAAGTACCATGTCCCCCTCCCGTGACTTTGTTTATATGGTAAGGGGGGGGGGGTGTGTAATCCAGCTGTCGCGCATTTATGCAGCAGCTCCTCGAGAAGCGTGTCGCAAATCTGAGCGCCTCGCACGTCGGTGACTAACAGCTGCTCCCCCTGGGGGGGGCATGCGATCATCGGGAAGGTCGCAGAGAGGATGCAGGCACTTTTCAGCAAAGGCGGGCGCGATCTCTGAAGCGGTCTTTCATGATGGTTTCCGGATCGCTGCCAAAGGCCTGTGTGCCTGGCGATGTCTCATTAACGGGCTCTATCAGACCGGATTAACAAGAGCAACATTTTTTGTTCCCTTTAATTTGTTCCATACTGTAGAATAAGTACAGTTAAGTAGGCCTAATATATGGATTTATGACCTTTTAAAACTATAATATTTTTATCCAATTTGTTTTTAAAGGTTAGACTGGCTACATAACTACTTATCATTATTTAAAGGAAACACATATTTCTTGACCCACAAGCTGCAATTGAAAATCAGGTTTCCTGCAACAGATGCCGGCCTTCTCAAGTCCTACAGGAAGGCACGGAATCTCAAAGACTCAAGTACCTCAGACCCCCTTCCCCCGGGGTATATTGGACGTATGTTAGTAAACTATTTCAGCTTTGACTGTAAATAAAAATCACATCTTCAGTGTTTTAAAGGTCAAACTCAAATTCAGATCCCAGCTGACAGATTTCACAACTCCACAAAAACTCTGAGCAGAGCTCAGATGTAAACTCTGGGTTTGAGTCAAAACTTTACATTGGCCTACAGATCACTGTGAAATGTACAGGACCTCATGATACCTATTACCCGTGTAATATACCAAGTAGCATCAGGTTGTTGATATGTCTCCAAGTCTGGTAGAGTTTTGAAGAGTAAAAGACTGAGGCTGGAATTTACCATTAGGCACGGCGGGAACTCAAGTGAAAAATTATGAGTCTCTATATTTAGGAAGGTTAACGTCCAATTTCACCTGCACTTACATGTGCTTCCGTTTAAACCATTCAAGAATTTTAGATTTGTTTCCAAGGACAATACATTGATTTTCTGTGACAGGGGAATGTGGAGGGAACAGACGATAGTCTGGAAGCAATTATGCAAAAAGGAAGGTATTCTACTGCAGAGTTCACAAAATGCTCACAAGCGTCTTCATTCAGGCTCACCGAAATGACCACTGCCTGGGCGGATAAAGGGTGACGTCTCCTCTCCGCCCCGCTTAAAAAAAAACTCGCGTCTTGCACAAAGGCAGACGCTGGGCCGACTTTATGCATAGCTGCAAAAAAACTCCTCACCTCTGTCACAGAAACATCTGCCCTTAATAAAACGACGGCTGAGGTAGGAAGTTTGCATCTGCTGTTCATTATTTCATCTCTAACAACCCCCCTGGAGATCAGCCGCCTCTACAACACTGAAAAATAAGGGGCAATATTTCATTAGTATCAGAATCTCTTTGATTCATGGCGTTATTGTTTGCTCAGCTAAACTGGGAAAAAGAACAAGGAGACGTAAAATAAAACTGATGATATTGTTTTTTATTTGAATTGTAGAGCATTAAGACATCAAGCCAAAGTTTTCATATGCACGTCTTCTTAAAACGGCACATTTAATTAAATACCTTGAAATGTTTGCAGTGCATGTAGGAATCCAAAAAGTGACTGAGAAGGCATCTCAGTGGTACCGGTAAATATGAGAGAAGCTTTCCTGTCAGTGTGTCTCTAAGGGGCATGGCTAATGAGTGCAGCGGAGGGTTCCTCCAGGGCACATGCTGGCGGCTTCACCTCCTTTGGCATTCTCACACTTAGCACAGACGCAGTGTTTATGAATAACTCATGCAATTTTAGGGTTAACAGCTTTCTATCTATCCATCCATCCAACCATCTGTCATCCGTCCATTTCATTGTTTATATCCCATCTACTTGACTTTTAATATGACTATTAGTCTGCTGTTTTCAGACACGTCACCAAAAGGTTATCTTTTGTATGCTTCCTGCCAAATGAAGCTGAAGTATGCCGTCATTTCCTGTACTTAGGCCCATTTGTCATCCAACCATCCATCTATCCATCCATCCACAACATGCCAACTGGACAGGATGGGCTGAGCCATTGACAGCTCCGGACAGACACAGCATAACTGTCCGTGTACCTATTTCATAGAAGCACTGCATTGGCTGTCTGTTAAATAAAATGAGAGGGCTATTTAATTACTAGGCTTATATCGTATATAGAATTCTGAATGATAAGACTAAAACCCACATAAAACATATGTAGGAATTCAGGCATATGCACTGGTAAAAATGCAGTTAGTGCTGGCCTGAATTAATCTGTGCACGTTGTCTCCGCTAAACTGGCAGGAGGTGTGTTCTAAACCCACAGGGCCCCCAGTGTCTGATCCTCTACTAGCCTGCCAGCTGTAGCCAGATGTTACTGAATCAGCAGTAATGGAGTCACTACTAACAGTACTGCAGAAAGCAACCCTGGCCTTGCCAGTCAGTGTACACTTCATCCGCCAAAGCCTGAAGACGGCACTGTAAGATCTAATAGTGATTTATACAGAGCTTTCCAATTTGTAATCACAATTACAATAACCTGCCCAGCAGTTTGTGTTTTCCCAGCTATCATAAAGCTTGTCAGTCATCGCTATTACAATATACAACTACCAAGTTATTAATTTATTTACTCCCCCTGCTTGATTAAAAATAAACAGATAAAAGTGCTAGATAAGTTGCTTAATCATAACGATTGCACAGTGGACATTTTTCATCTTCATTTGAACTAAAGTTTAACAGCCAGATTTGCTTCCTGTCTAGAATTAGAACAAACTTTGTATATATTTGGAAAAATTCCATACATTTTTAATTTTAACAGTACATGTAAAAACAAATCATTAGTATTTATTCTACACCCTTAACACAATTTGATTTATAGCCCGTGAGCTAAAAATTAGTTTATGAGAATCTCACTGGGAATTCTTAAATGGGCAGAATTCTGCTGCCTTTCACAACTGGTACTGGAACATTTTATAATCATGGGCAGTGTTACAGTTTCACACAATTCTGTGTTTTTTTATTGGTACAGAATTTTAAACCTCTAGCTGCTGCCAGTCTGTGACTTCCGTGCATGGGTGTGACGTTAATTAATAATTGATGCTACAAATACATGCAAAGACGTTATCAAAGCTGATATCATCAGACAGTAAGGTCTTCTTTCATGTTTAAGTTGGCTCGTGTCAGATTGCGGTGCTTGCAGCCGATTGGAGCAATGATTGGCTTAGGCCGGGAGACTGTTGCTTTGTAACGCCATGCATATAAAACCCCCAAGAAGCTTATGTAATTCTATATACCTTATTATTGAGATATTTATTAGCAATTTACATGTTTATTTCTTTTAAAACTTCTGTGGCCCATAAAGCATAATTTTCCTCTGACAGTTTTTCCTCGTCTTCCTTTTATGTTAACTTTGTAACCCGAACCGGGCAAATATAAGCCCATGGACTACCAGCAAGGCGCTAGAGTGGCACTTACAGTAACATATAAACACGAGACTGCTTAACAGATAAACGTTTAAGTAACGAGGATCACAGAGTCACCTGAACACTGAACAAAGAACACACTGTTAACTAGTGTTTTTAATCGAATCATCCATCATATACGTTTGCCTATGGAAATGAACATTTAAATTTTCATAGTCCCTGACACATCAATTTTCCACATGATTTTCCCTACACAGTTCTCATTTAGTGCTTGGTGAGTGAGTGAGAAATTCTTTGTTTACGGTATGGACTCTGACCAAGCAGTCCTCGTAAATGTGTATATCCACAGGGATCTTTACACTTTAATGGGCTCATCAGCAGCATGTTAATAATAAGGCTACAAAGTGATTTTGTGAGTGAGGTAATGCAACTGTGCCTTAGTGGTACGTCGGCTAGTGCTTTGGCCACCCACCTCTGGGGCTGGGAGCTCGAATGCTGCCCCTAGTGGTGTGCCTGTGTGTTTGCCAGGATTTCCTGTAGTTTCTAAACTTCACCCTACAATCCAAAAACATACAGGTAATCATCCCATTCAGAAGTTATCCAAGTGCAACTGTCACCCTGCAGGGACAATTAATTTCTGTGTAGTGCCAAATGCGAGTTTCAAGTCACGTTAAGGGGGTCCTTTTTAAATTTTTATTTTCATGCCCAATGAAAGCTACGATAATAATTTTTGCTATATATTTATTATTCATTCAAAGAACAATTTCTAAACCTTTGCCGATTTTTCTTTAAATAATCACAAGGGCCCATGAAATAGCCCCTAAGGCTATTGTCTAGGTCTGCTCTACTTCAATATTTATGGAACATGTATAGGGTAATACAACCATCTTTAGCTAGTTGGACCCTTTTAAGTAATTAGCTTTCAGTAGACCAGCTGCTGTGCAATATGGCCCAAATTGTTAATGCAAGGGATTACAAACAGGCCGCAGATGACCGTGACATAGCCATGGCGCCAAGATGGCGCTGTCTTCCAGAGTGTGATAGAGAACAACATTAGTTCAGTAATTTCTCTCAGGATTTTATGTCATGTTTAATGACTAGAATGCAGTGACAGCTTTGACTCACTCAAGCGGGGCAGGCAGGTGGTGTAGCGGTTAGGGATGCAACCGTGTAGTCGAAAGATTACCAGTTCAAGTCCCCGACCAACAATGACGATTAATCGCCTTCAATTCATATGAGAAATAGACCTTAGCAGGCATGGGAGTCAGATGAGGAAGGGCAGAGGTCTTCAACCTCATTCTGCTGTCGTCCATTCAGAGAGAACAAGCTGAACCATGTGCCCCTGTGCTGGAATCTGACGTCAAATCCTACCATGATGGTGGCTTTGTTTTCAAAGCTCCAGTGTTTATTAGTAACCTTTCGAATGTTTACTGCCGCAAGGTTACAGTTGAACAGAGAATCAAGGAGCGGTTGGTCTGGCTGACTTTCAGGGATGGCCTGATCGCGGTTGGTCTGGCTGACTTTCAGGGATGGCCTGATCGCGGCTGGTCTGGCTGACTTTCAGGGATGGCCTGATCGGCCAGTGTTCTTGGGAATTCCCAAATTCTGTGAAGGCGATTACCTTTAGTGTCTTTCCCCACTTTCTTTTATTCTCATTCTGCAGGAATTGTAATACTGAGCTTTAACGTTTTAAAAGAAGAATGACGACATATTAAGAAGTGGGAATCTCTTCTTTCTGTATGCTGAATAACTTCCTGCGTTGGAGATTATTACTACGGTTACATTACAGAATGATCATACCATTGACTTTATGGACGCTGCTAGAAATTCCTGAAACAGACTCATTTTCCTGAAATGGAAGGACCAAGCGAAACTTTGCCTATGCTGAGATAACATTCAAACATCGCCAGAAGCATAGTTCAAACAAAACAGTTTAATTCAATGAGACACTTACTGGAGCACTAAACTAAGTGATACTAATTGCTCTTCTGATTAAAACCTTTTAAATTGAATGTATTTTCTTGGTTGCTTTGGCAGGGTAGTAAACATCCAGTTGAACATTTTGATCCCTAGCTGTTAACCTGGCCATTCTGTGTTGTATGCTTGTAAATCATTTGTTACTCTTTCTACATTTGTGTAATTTGGAAACAAAAAAAACAACTTTTTTTTATTTGTCATAATGAAACAGTATGTAACATCCTTTTTTGAAGGTGCTGGCCATCCTTACAGGTAGGGTTTCAGAATAATGGGTGTCCAGGAACAACTACCCTTACTGAAAAATGTGATCATTTAAACATTTTATTGCAATGAAATTAAATATTTATAATACAAGTGCAGACACTTTTTCTCCACCTGTTTCCCAGGCTGTATTTATGAACATAAAATATTTAACAAACCATCTGGTATATATAACTGTCTAGGTTTCTGCATAATACTCATAGAATTGTTATTCAATTTTTAATGGAGGTTAATATAGTACATTTATTTTTAAAGTTAAAGATATTTCAACCCAAAATAAATACATTCTGAACTTTGAGTTTTCGCTACATTTCCTGTATTTACATCTGCTACCAATATGTAGGCCGAGAATTACTCTCCATAAATATAATAAAATCATTTTCAGTAATGTTTTAATTTTTATCCCTTTTAAACATTTTCTCAATAAACCGCATCAGATAAATAGTTTCAGTATTTATATATGCCTCACAAGACTGACAACCTTTGTTAGGATGCACAACTCTGTCAAACTATAGTGTCTAAAAAGACATGATTTTACAGTGACTGTCATGAAAATGTTCCCAATTACACATCTGCAGGCAACATGCAAAATTCTGCGTTCGTATTTATGCTGATGTTGGTCTATGACCAAACAGAAACCAGCTGAAATGTGAAGAAACTAAACAAACTATCTATAAAACACTACACAAGTAGAGAATTATGTGTAATGTACCATACCAATTATATGAATATAGACTCCAGGGCATAGTTTTAGTTTCAACACTGGCAAAGACTAAATCAGCGATGAACCTGCCTAAAGTAACTCAGACATGGATGAACAGTTATATAGACGCTGGCATTTGCAGCTATGCCACATTCCCACATGTTAGGGTTAGGGTTAAGGTTAGGGTTGGCCGACAACATACCTGACTTATCAGATTTCCTAAATAGTGCAGATGTTTATAGATGTGGCACAGAAGATCTGTTCACAATTAGATAAAACCAGTTTCTTTCATTCTATCACATGAATTGATATATAACACTTTAAAAGTTATTAATGTGGATGAGCAAGCGGAACACGTGCAATGTGGATCTCAGTGGGATGCGGGTCCCGCTCGGTTCGCACGGCATGCCGGGATTTGCAGTGCGGCTCCGCGGACGCCCGCGCGCACACTCCCGTGCCGCCCGGACCCATCCCCGGCCGGGCAGACCCGGACCGTTGCCACGGAGACGCGGGCCGTTGCCATGGCGCCGCACTTCTCCCTCCCGTGCAGTCCCGCTCGCGAGCGGCCGCGAAGGACAACGCCTCCTTTCTGCGACGTCACGGAGGGATCGTGTTATTTAAAGATTGTATCGAGCGAGAAGCAAAGTTTGCGCAGAGAGCGTGTGGCCTCGCAGCTGCTGCCAGCGGGACTCGGACGTTTCTTCAGCGCCGGTTTCTGGATATTGCGACCCGCCTGAGATATGCCCCAGACCATAACCCTGAATGGACCCTCACCTTGGGGTTTTCGGCTCGTGGGTGGAAGGGATTTTAGCACGCCGCTGACCATTTCGCGGGTACGTCTCACCTACAGCCGTCCCTTCTTATGCATTGCTCCATTGTCCTTAATAGTTTGAAGTTAAATAAAAATTAAAATGCGCATACTTTCCATGAAGGGGTTTTGGCAGTATCGGCTGGAAATGCACGAATTGCTTTCGGGGTTGCAAGTAAATTAATGCGACGCAAAGAAACTGCGCTGTAGCTCCACGGTGCTGAAAAGTGCTTTAAAAAGTATTTAAAGTGTTAAAGTGGACGCTACAAGTTCAGCGTTATTAATATTACTTTAAACAACAGCAGTGATGTGTATGAAGGTTTGATAAGTTGAATACCATAAGGTAAGTAATGGCACTGACTACCTGCCTTTAGTGTAAATCAAGTGGTATAATGTTACGGATTATTGCAGCCGGTCTGGAATAAATAAAATAAAAGTTAATATTGTCTAGTAGGTATCGTCAGCAGACAATTTTCGGTTTCTTGCTCAAAATAAGCGCTTCAGTCTAAAACTCCCATACAGTTACTACAAATTATTCAGGCGCCGTAAAGTAAAGCGTCCCCTCTCCGTTTATGTTTGGTAATAATGTATCATGTAATCTACTGAGATCTGGGACCTAAGTCGACGTATCTATAGCCAAGACGTGCGCTCGAAAGTCATTCTAAGGACGGGGAGGCTAGTGAGACGGCAGGCGGTAAAAAGGCGAGTAACGGGGATAGCTCAGCCTGCACGTACAGTAAGCGGGGCTCGGTGACAGGGCCCAGGGCAGCAGGCGCTGACACTGTTTGTAGGACAGGATTGCGGGCCGGCTGACGCACAGCACCGTGCAGATGGTGGGTGCACGCCTGCAGGATATAATACAAATTAAATGATATATGTTGTACTTTTTTCATCGTGCATAATTACAAATACCCTCGATGTCCTTGTAGAATGTACTCTAAGAAGCCTTTCGTTGTAATGCTTTTATTACTATTTATTTCTATTTTTACTATTTATTCTTTTCAGCTTTGCAACAGTAATAATTTATATTGCATTTGTTTATATTGTATAAAGGGGTTAATTTAATAGTCATGAAAAGCTTCACCCAGATTCCTATCCCTAGCAGAAAGGACATAGTCCATGCTAGCAATGGGTTTAGTCTTTAGGAAGGACAGTGCCCAGGCATCTAACGTTGCTGTATTATTGTATATGCGGCAGCATATGCCGCTGACCCCCAGTGTAAATGACGTGATTGCATTCCGGATCAGGTTGCATCAGCGGTGCGTTCCCCGGTGCTCCATGCGAGAGGCGGCTCTGCGCTCACACATTGATGCAATCAATGAGTTCACCATCAAACGGACGCTCCCATTCTTAGCGCGATCATCTTGGTAGCCTACGCGATTAATCGCCGAGAGGCAGCAAGAGTTACTTCTTACGCCTCCCCGTGTCCTGAGCGCGCATATTCAACGGGGCCTGCGATTCTGTGCGCATTTCTCCGAGTTAATGGCCTGAAACACCTGCACTTTTAGGCAAGGGACGATTGTGATCGTCTGCAAGACATCAGACAGCAGTATTAATCGTTTGTAGCGAGAATTCGGGTTTGTACTAGTGGATGGATAATCAGCTGAAAGAATCAAATTCGCTGCGTGAAACAGGGGATTAAAACGTCGGAGAGCGCTGATCTCTGTGGAGAAGAATGCCGCAGGGGTGTGGAAAACAGCAGTACTCATCAGTTAAATCATACTGAAGCAATAACGGGAATGATATGGACAAAAATAGCTCCACTCTATTTTGCCTCTGTTTGAAATAATATCTAATCTACAGCGACCTTTCCTGGTCACCTTGCCTTTACTACTTTAACCACGCAATATAAATGCGTGCAGTCAAGCTTAAATAGCTAATATGCACAGCGTGCCGACACGTATGTTGATACCAGAAAAAAGTCACTGGAGTGTCATATACCTGGACAGACTTTGCCTGCTGAAAGAACTTTTTTTTTAAAACCAGAAATATACTTAACTTTTGAAAGGACACCCCCCAGAAACGTTCTAATGGAAGTTAGCGTGACTTTTCCTTAGTGTCCTGCATTATCTGCCAGTTGGTTTTCCTGCTTTTGGGTCATTTTCTATGGATTAGGTGTTACAGACAGACAGACATAACTAGTCAAGTTTTTAATTAAATGCTTCTTCCTCTTCTTAAGAAAATGTTGTCCCCGTTTTGTTACCATAAAGAACTTTGTTTAAAATTCAGTCCTTAGACGGCAAACCGTTGTCATGACAACCTTAAGCTTTCTGTCTGAGACATGCTTTCATAGAATCCTCTTGCTGCTGTTTTGGAAGGCATTAAAACATAATAACTGTTTTCAGAACTTAAAACTTGTTTGTTCAGACTGTTACCTGTAACCAATAAAAGAAGATACAATAGACAAGAAATACAACTGTTTCAAAGAGCCAGGCTGGTTGTGTTAAACGTAAGTTAAAAATACAGACTTAGAGCAGCAGTTAGAATGTTGATTAATATTGTTGATACAATTCTGACAGTATTTATGTATAGTATAGATTTGTTGCATCTTGAGACCCTGGTTGCATTAAACTGTTGAACCCAAAGAGTTAACATCCCTACTTGACTGATTCATTCAGATATCTAGTATGGTGAACTATGTATGACTCACTGTGGTGACTCTTTGCATTGTCATAGAGGTTTTCACTGTGATGTAGTTTCTTTGTAATTTTCACATATTTACACAAGTAATTCCTCATCACCCCTAAAGCACAGTGTAACCATATTACGTAAACAAAGCATACAGGCATGACCAAAACGAAAATGAAATAATTGATTTCTAAACCCTGAAAGTCGCAGATATTCAGAAACATAATGTCACGCTGCAGTTATTGAAAATGCAAACAGAATACCACTCTGTAAACTCCTGGGACACAATGTGCTGCCAAGGCAGCGAGAATACAATGTGGCATGAAGTCAACAGGGATCTGGAAGTGTTCTTCAGGAATCTGGCATATTTCTTCTGCAAGGAATTTTTTCCAGCTCGCGACACTATGATGGAGATGGAAACCACCATCAGGCAGGCCTCGCCGTGCAGTTGCTCAAACACCGTGGGGGACTGAGGTCAGGCGATTGGGATAGCCTTAGAAGGACGTCATCCACAAATGTCCTCACAACATCTGCTCTATTAATTTCACTGTCGTTATGCTGCATCATGGGATACGGATTTGTCACAGCCCGTCACACCGGCCGCGTAATAACAGACATTCTTCCCAGAAATATAAGGTTGAGGGAAATGTTTTTGAAATTATTCCGCGGACTGGTGAGAGTATTTTGCCACTGGGCCCAGACACGTGGCGTGGAGTTTCTCTGGCAGTATCGGCATGTGCCTGGATCCTTTCCGGAAGGACACGGAAAAGGCTATATTGCCAGGTTATATCATACTGACCTCTTCTGTACACCTCTGGGCCTGTGTGATGCACAGTTAGCACACAAGCACTAGTGCGTCGAGTTCTGATAAACAACTCTCTGGCTCATTTTCATACATGCAGGATGCTCGCAGCCTACGATTAACTGCACGGTTTACCCAGCATTACTTGCTTGACTCCTCATATATACACCAATCCCGTTGGGTCCTGCTTTTGGGAACCGCGCATTCACGTCCTTCCTTATATGGCCCCAGACTAACATTAACGCCGAGACAATTGCTTGTGACTCACACTTTCTGAAGGTCTTGTTCTAGGGCCTTAAGAACCACTAGTGGTAATTTTACGTCATTCCGAAAGGCGCTGGTGCTGAATAGTGGACATGTGCATCCTGCAATAATTCTTGGTTCAGTACAGCTCCTCAGGAGAACTGTAAATTCTGCGTATCATTCATGTAGAGTGTGATGTACAGGTGTCCCGCTGTACACAGCCAAGCACATCCTGCTTTTATGAATGTTTTCCTTTCGTGGAGGGAATTCAAACCGAAGAAGGCGTTGCCTGGATCTCAGAGATACTGAACAGAATCAGGCGTCAACTGCAGCTCTGGAGATTCCATAAGTTCGCGAAGGATGGTGTAAGCATGAGCTGTGTTTTTCACCTGTTGGGTGGCTCCACGTTGTGTTATTGTGGTCGGGAATAGCAAATAGGAAATCCAGGCGAGCCAAGGAGAGGAAGCGCCTGGTCGATAAGGATATCGCCAAGTGCACCAGTTCTCAACATTTAGAATTTGGTAAGCGGTGATAAACCGCTGACAGTATCTGAGATAACTGACAAGTCTGGTTTACATAAGTGGTAAATGGTGAAGGGGCTGGAAAAAAAAGATACTGGTTTTGGTAACATACATATCCAAGGATTTCTAACTTAGCTAACTGTATTTGTGGACTTGACTACCTGTAATTTTGTGCAAAGAAAGCCATATTGTTGTTTTGAAGAAAAGTTTGCTGACATATCTGATGTTTAAACTCTGGACATATGTTTTATAGGGATTTTTTTTTTTTTGTGAAAGCCGTGTTTTGAGACATTCGACAAATAAATAAAAGGGCATTATCAAAGGCACGCAGATGGGATGCTGGCATCCATTGCTCCGCATAAATATTGAAAAATTCTGTGGTATTTCAGAACCACGAAATGAACTGGCCAGCAGACCTGCTTGTTCCTTCGCCACAAGAACGAAATGAAAGTCTTCGACCGTGCCGGCTTTTAAACCGGGCCAAACATCCATCCCTAAGAAGGCAGAAATGTCTGCTTCTTGTTTACAATCTGGCAGTGTTTTATTTGCAGTATTTTGTTTTACTCTACAAAATCTGACAATGATTAATCATATAATTTGGTTTCCTCAAATTAATTTACTAAATACACAAACTGGTAACATATTGCATCTTTTCATAGTAGTAAATGCCAATTATTGTATGGAGTAGACGTTTGACTAGCAAATCCAAGGAAACCCAAGGATATTTCGTTTCTTAACTCACTTTTTAACTCACTAGGTGATCATTTTGTGGTCGCTGCCACCTTTCCAGGTAATGGGAAATTAGCCTGCAATGCCTTTTTGTAACCTTTACTGTTTTTTTATTTTTTTTTAAACCTCAGACGGGCTTTGCTGATTTCCAGCAGTAATATGCCCTACAGAAAGAAACATGGGCCAAAAAGCCTTTATATCTGTAAGTGGCGATTTTTCATTGAAACAGGATGTCCCTGTGCATGTACTTGCGTGTCTGTAGCACTAATTGAGCCTTTTCTGAGAGTGAGCCGGGGGAATCAGTCAGGAGCGGCTGTTTGGTCTTGAGGTGTTCTATCCCGCTGTGCTGTCGTGGCAACAGGCCAGGCGTCACGACCAAAGTGCAAACTTTGGCTCCCACCTCACCCAAATGACCCGCTAAGCCTCTAAACGAGGGGCTTCACAAAGAGTTTGGCCCCCGCCGCGTGATTTCCATTTCCTGGGAAATGCCTGAGTTGCATCATTTATTAGAGCTGGTTTGGCGGAGGCGTGACCTGTGAGCTCGGCGGTATTCACCCGGCGTACGTGAAAGGACGAGGCTGATGAATGATGCTACCAGGAAGCCGTATGCATCGTGCACGGCCCGGAGGCCCTTGGGGCATCCTGCTCTGGTTTCTACCAGAATACCTTCCTTTTGTCTCGGCTGGATTTTGGCGTTTTTTTCCTCGCCAACAATGACGGCTTTATGGCAACAGCGTCTCCACTTAGGGCTTTCGTGTCGGGTTTCCAATATCGTGGCCATCTGCCGGGGATGCCCGTTATGAAAGGCTAAAGACAATGCTGGTACGGTGAAAGAGTTAGAGGGCGTCCGTACGTCCAGCCTGCTCCCGTAACATTGGACTGTGACATTGGCCGCCTCCCCTATATATGGAAATGTTCTTATCATACGAATTGCTTTTAAGTTGCTGGGTCATATCTCAACTGCTCGTTTGTTTACACAGTTGACCGTTTCTGTGAGCGGATGGTCTGATATGTTCCAAGCTGTAATGCCTTGGGATGCATAGTTACAATGAGAAAGTGGGGGGGGGTAACAAAGGAGAAATATATATATATATATATATATATAATAAATCTGGGGGGTCTTGCAAGCCG
>JAODKM010000046.1:3428831-3449886 GCA_026780845.1 Petrocephalus sullivani | reverse complement strand
GGGGGGGGTTTAGGGTCTAGCAAAAGGAAACAATAGTGAAAACGAACTGCTGAACATAAGAATTAAACCAGCAATAAACCAAAAAAACACCCCCCCACAACCTGTCTGAGTAACAGTAATCTTGATTTGAATATTCTGTGAAAATAAATTACATGATAAAGGCGGTGTAATATATGACAGGCTTTCATATAGCATTTAAACCCGGATATGATCTGTGGTATCTGAGGCATTTTGTGTTCAGAGCAATCACATACTGAAATGTTTAGTGAGAAACCGTGGAAGATTATATTCAGTTACCACAAATAAAGTTTCTGCTAAATATAGAGGGGATGAAAGAGGGTGCTGTTTGCTGAGAAATGCCTTAATGCAAACGGCTCGGAGTGGCCTCTAATCTGATTGGGAAAGGCACGGGGCTGGAGACAGGAAGCTGTGGAGAGGCTGCCAGGCCGAGGTATCATTGTAACCCAATTCAGAATGACCTCAATAACCAGGACATGGAAAATCTACAATTTTCTGGAGCTTTGGAAATGTATAAACTGATCCATCAGAAGTGAACGCAAAGTATCTGAAGAGCAGATATATCTGAGCTCCTTATATAATAGCAGTGTTGCCATTTCTAGGGGTGTTCTGGCGGCTCAGTGGGCAGACCAGCGGTCTCATGTGTCTGCAGTTGTGGGTTTGAATCCCAGTCCCAAGGATTTTGTGGTTTCCCATGTTTTTGTGGGTTTCTGCCCTCAGTTCAAAGAGATGCACTTCAGGTTAATTGATGTCTCTAAACTGTGATGGACTGGCATCTCGTGCGGAGTGTCCCCTGAATTTTACCCCTCGTCTGCTGGGATAGACTCCAAGTCTGTGATGACACTACACTGGAAAAGGATTGATGGATGGATGTAAAAAAAGGAAAAAAACTTTTTAAAAAAAGGTGAATGCGCATTACTCCAGGTATTGCAATCTAAGAGTATGGGTACTGCCAGTACTGTTTCAGCTCAGCTGAGCTATCCATATGGTCATATGAGGTAGAAGGCCCGTCCGTAAATCCTGTGCTACATTCCTTCTGCCTCGATGCTTTACTGGAATAGACTGGCTTCTACCAAAGGTCAGAAATGTGCTCTAAATGGATATCAGTATTGCTGAAACATCTGTCCTTCAGAGCATCGATTGTAGTACTTCCAGAAACCATGCTACCACTTGGAAAGCTGTTGAGTAATATGAGATGTGGTGGTAGGCAGCTTATATCTGGCTGTGGGACCAGCATGCAACTTCCGTCGTGGAACTTTCCTTACCCACTAGCAGCTTTTGATACAGTTTTACCTGACCATGGTAAAGTGATAAAGTGCAGGGGAAGGGGGCTGAGTCACTCTGGGCTACCCAATCACAAGCTTGGCCCACCCCATGGTTGGGTAAATGCCAGCCAATCACAATGTATTTTTGTTATCGTTGCAAAAAAAGTAGGAAGCGAGCCAATTCTTTTTTCTCGTACACTTTTTGAACTATGATACCTGAATACCCCACCCAGAGATTCTTGTGGCCCACCCTTCATCTTAGCGCTGGAGACCCTTAGCGTAGTGCCAGCGTTCCTAGCAGAAAACGTTTTCATGTCCCCGAGAGGTGGCTGTCGAGGTAGCCTTTCATGAAAGGGCTGCCTAAGGGCTGCTTCGGATGTTTGCTCTCCGTGAGGGAATTTGGGAGGAACCCCGCCCAGCCGGCAGGTCGGGGGCCGCGTGAGTCATAAGGCCCGGGACCATGAGAATATCTCCCGTCGGGTGTGAGGAGGATCGTCATGTCTGTGCGATAAAGTTGTACTGAATTAGGACATGGTGCTCGTACAGGCGTCCTAATGGGTGCGGCGGAATTTTTACTCTTTGTTTTACTGTAGTGGCATAGCTCCTCGCATTTAAAGTCACCCCTCTGGACCTGCACAAGCCTGTTCAAGTGGAGCCGCATCAGACGCCTCCGCCGACCATTTACCTTGAGCGACGTTCCGTTATAAATCATTTTTGGTGACGTTAATAAAATATTGACTGATTTATAACTTGTAAGGAACAGAAGGGTGCACTGCCAGAGTAAACCCTCTGTGGCCTGGACCACCGTTTCGGCTTTGGGTGGTGATTCATCTCGGGCAGAGAAGTCAGACAGAGGATAATAGCCTGAGAGCTAAATTGGCTAATGGACTAATGGCAAATGGCGAGGCTGTCGAACCTGAGAACTTCTTCCGTTGCCAATTACAGTATTTGCTAGGGCAAGCAGCACCTGTTATTGGACACGACATTGCGTAAATGTTCTTTCCCACACTGTGATCGAGGTGTTTTCCAGCAAATACCCTTTGGCGAGTCTCATTCTGTATTCCTGCAGCTAGCTCCTGAGACTTTGGCGTCAATTTCTGAAGCTGTACAGAAAAATAAACAGTATTGCTTCAGGCTCCCTGCGTTTTTCTCCCAAATCTCAGATCCATTGGGCTTTAACAAAATATTGAAGGCCACTCCAGAAAAACCGTTGGTACTCTGCCTGCTTTGTCACCTTATATATAGACATATATTTTTTAGATTGTATATGATAAGCCCTTTCTTGTTAACCGCGATCCATCTCTACATCTCTAGTCTTTTGTTCATGTTTCATTTTACAGAATGCGGGCTGTCAGATCTACATCTTCAGCAAATTCACGCATGAATGTGTGGGCTGGTTTTGATATGAACACCTCTGTACTTGTCTCTGTAGCTTTTGAGTCACCCGCCTCCGGTTTTGCCAGGCCAGCCTGGATGATCTCATCGGAGCTTTCAGCCAATGGGGCGGTCACAGAAGGCCCTTTGTGGCTCTCCCTCGGGGTGGACTGCTGTGTAGGTGTGAGGGTCTGACCCGTGGCAGATGGATCTTTCTTCCCAAGGAACTTCCTTTGAGCCTTTGACTTGTCCCAAGTGACGTTATGGAACTGACTTTCGGAAAGCTGGTGCTGAAAGCTAGTAGCCAAATAATTTGTGACAAAATTTCCTGGAATTCTGAGTGGCCAGCCTTCAACTCATTCTCATAAACGTCCTGTAATTTCTAGGCTCAAGTAATTTGTTCTGCTTAATTTAGATTTAGATGTAATCTTGTGGCCTGCCTGAAATTATGATTTATGGTGTCCTTACGGGGAAATGCCTGGTATTAATGATAGATTGGCTTGATGTGACACCTTCATTACTTTATACTTCCCTGATGTGTTCTTTTAGGTCAGATGGAAAGGTCTGGTCCCCAACTCTGCCTGCTGACGACAAAACAAGTCCATTCAGGGCAAGCCCGGAAGCAGAACCGCAGGTATGGGTGGCACCTACACAAATATAAATCAACTAAATTTGAGGTATAAATCATGCATCATTTAATGACAATTGAATACGGAAGCAAACAACGTATTATTTTTGTTTGTCTTTAGGACTATTGTGAAATATGCGTATTCATTGTGCCTAGTCTCTGCTGAAGTCTGTTCTTCATTATAAAACATTTCATCCCGGACCTTCCTAAACAAAGCCCTTTATGAAGTGGAGTTAAACAGAATAATGCGCCCATGATTTATGTCTACAAGCAGATAACTTGGGTTTAACTTAATCCATCCCCGGCGAAGCTGGCATGGAAGTCGATCCTGAGATTAAAGTCTCACGGCAGCTCGCTCCCACGAGGCCGCCGTGCATGTCAAGGCCTGAGTGATGCCGTCCGAAATTAAACTGGGTGTGTCTGACCAGCAACAACTGCCTTTTGCTGAAACAGCCCATAAAGAAAAGCTTCTGTTCAAAAATAGACCTCCTGGCCTTGCAGTCTCCGTCATTCTCAGATTCCTCCACGTTATTATTTATTGTTTCGTTATTTTCATATTTTATAAATCAATTGTTTAATTCGCCAGTATTCTCAAATATTTACATACGTATAAACTCATCGATAACAATAATAATATAATGTGTGCCTATAGTAGCTATTTCCGAATCAGGATCTTTTATTTATCGCCAAGTACTTTAACGTACAAAGAATTTACTTTGCCGTGTAAGTAAAAGCAAGGACAATCAAAACGCTCAATGCATAAGCATAAATAAAGTAATGAATATTTTAGTTAGTACTAATGCTTGAGTAAGTAGTAATGTAAGAGTAACAAAGGCCCTAGATGTCACATGTCTGAGCTTCATAAATAGTCTCGTTTGTACCATCTGCAGAACATCAGAGTTCTCCTGCTTTTCAAACACAACGCAGAGTTACAAATGGCACCTCTGACTTTCGCTCCTTGGTCTGCTCTGGGCCTGAAGGGGAGAGTTGGACGCCGTTTTACGAGAAGCTCTAGTCTGAAGTGAGACACTGATTTGGCAGCTCTTAAAACTCTGCGGATTGCAACAGCCATTCAGTCCCGGTTCTACACGCAGACCTGAGGTTTGGGCAGTGAGGTGGTTGTGCTGCATTTGTACTGTCGTGGATTTCCACTTAAGCTCCAGTTTTCTATAAGACAAGATATGCACCCAGTATAAACGGGTCCATTTAAATCGAGTCCGTTGGAATTGAGCAGCCTGGTTTTTGTGGCCACAAGATTGGGGGAAAAAGACCAAATGCAGTGAATACAGCAGACACGATGTAATGAATCAGGGGTCAGTACTTCTGCTATGTAGTCTAACACTGAAGTCCCAGAGGAGGTACGTTTATGCGCTGTGTTGTAATTATCCCAAAGACCGAGTTAATCTCCAGCAGGAGGTTTGTGTTAGTGAGGGGGCGGCTCCCCGTTTAGCCATTTGTGTTCAGGCCTGTGATTGATGCTATGAATGAATACATTTGGCTTCTCTGTTTACTGAGATGTGTCTAATCCCAGAAGGGATCGAGAACATTTATTTACCGCTAACAAAACTCTAAGGAATACTTGCCCAAACAGTTTATTATAATGCAGAAATCAAACATAAATAAATACATAAATACGTTTTAATTAAACATAATTAATGGGCTAATGTGGAGGGAATGTGTGGAAGGTCCTTATTTTGCAAACTCAATATATTCAACTAAGGTGTTATTACATGGGTGAAGATCGCTTCAGGCAGACCCAGTCACAGAGGTCGCGCTCGCTTTGGCTTTGGGATCAAAAGTAAGTCCATACCAGCACCATAAATAACTTTCCACTAATATGTATCGAATCATGAAATTCACTATGGTTTCCTATGGTTTTTTGGGTTCTGGGTATGGGTTTTTTACAGTAACCATGGTTTTACTAGGGTACCTCATGGTAATTATGATTACTAAGCTCCTACCCATAGTATTACCATGGTTTACTTATAGCACTGCATGGTAACTGTGGTGAAACCATGATAAAACCATAGTCATAAACTCATGGTTACCCAAAGAACCATAGTAAAACCATGGTTCATTTTCGTAAGGGGTGTTTCTTAAATTAAACTATGGACAGGTCACAATATTCTGAAGCTTAACAGCGATAAAACTGAAATGTCCCTTTTCCTCTGGTTCGCCATTACGCTGTTACCTCAGCCACACATACACGTTCTGTAGCGCAAACAGCTTTCTCCCATCTCCGTGACATCGCCCGGCAAAGGCCCCGTTTTTGTAACCCTGCTGCCGAATCCCTCGTTCTGTATCTCTAGCCATCTTGACTACTCCAACGCACTACTCACTACTCACAGGTATTCCTGCCAAATCTCCCCAGAAACTCCAGATAGTCCAGAACTCTACCGCCTGCCTCCTGACTCACACCCCTTCCAACACATCACGTCCATACTTCAGAGCCTTCACTGGCTTCCTATAAGAGAACACATCCATTTTAAAGTAGTTCTCCTAGCATTCAAAGCTCTTAACAGCCGAGCTCCATCACAACTCTCTGATCAGCTTGCCCCCTACCCACCTCCCTGCTGTCTTGGATCCTCCGTCTCTGGCTCCCTCTATAACCCCACAGTCTTGTTGCTCATGCCTTTTCCTGTTAAACTCCATGACTTAATTCCCTCTTTACTGCCTTTCGTCAGTCAAACACATTCTTCAGTTTCAAAACCAAACTGAAACACTTTTTGTTTGCTTGAATCTATAACCTTCCCTATCCATTAACTGTTTTTGGTTATATCTGTTCACTTTATATTCTTAGAGTTTTTGAAAAACAATACATAAATAAAAAAGGTTTATTATTATTACTATTATATGAATTATTAATTGTTGTTATTATTAAGTCACTGGCACTCCTGCATGAATTAGCAATGAATCTTTACTGTCCTGACCTCAGGGCAGAGCCTTTGGGCATAGAGGACTGTGAGGCACAAGATGCCAACAGCTAGCCTGCCCAACAAAGGCTGACCTCACCTCATCCTGTTCCCCTGATTGGCCATCCAGGAGGACATTTGGGGTTAGATCTACCCTCTTGGGTACCTCCAGTTTTTAGTAATGGAGGTCCAGTGCCTAACTGCCATAAACAAACCACTTAAGCAGGGATTGATCAAGGTGTTGTGGTAGATATGGAGATGAAAGAAGTTGGCCTTGAGTACAAAGTCTATACAAACAGCCTTCTGGCTCTTCTGCCCCGGGGAATCCCAGTTATTTGTCTATGATGCAATTTTGAAAAGTCCCATAACTTGATGGCACCAGGTATGCTTGCCCAGCAAGCAGGAACAGACTCGGGGTGACACTTTAAGAGGAAGTACTGTTCGTGGCGTGGAACACCCTAGACGTTTTCCAGAGAAGTGGGAGTGAATTCAGAGCCTGGGCGTTACCAAGGATACCTTTTTCAATGGAGCTTCCTGTTTAAAAAGCTCATTGGTTGGTCAGGGCCTGCCAGGAGGACAGTGTAGCCCGGAAATGAAGGAGCCGAGTGACTCCTGAGTCAGATGGTCCTGGAAAGGTGAAGCCAAGACAGAATTTTCATGGTGGTAGCAAAGACTGCTTGTGATATACACCAACAACCTAGGAAAAGTTGGGTGGACAAGTTTGAGAAGGGGTGTCGACAGCGGAACAAGACGGAACGGAAGCTTAGCACCGGGAGGAGTAACGACTGTCGAGTTGATTCCGGAAAAAAGTGGGGGTGTGGGATTTTGGCACTAAAATTAATGGCTTCTGAGTGCAAAATGAAAGTATGACTCCCCCATATGAAATATTAAGTCACACTCCAGCAAAGGGATGCTCTCACTTGTCGCTGTGGAAATTCCAGCTGGATATAATAGCCGGAAGGTACAATTTGGAAGTGATTTCATTTTTTTGTTCCCCCCGCCAGTTTTAACCTGTATTCAGTCACCCACTAATGAATCACAGGGGTTAATTCCCAGTGGAAGCTGTGAGTAACAAATGCTTTTTTTGTTTTGGCTCTGCCTCCTAGACTTTTGCAAATGTTCATTCAATGTGCGCTGATAATAAAAACAGGGTATTGCATTTCCAGCTTGAGTGGAAGGAATCTCAGCTTTAATAATGATGGGGTATGTTGTGCTGAGGTTGTACTGAGTTAGCTGTGCTGAAGCTGCACACCAGTGGCCAGCTTGTTTCTCACCGTTGGATGTGTGCTGATAGCAAGGCACTGTAGCTGTAGTGTAGATGTTGCAAAACTCTTTCTGAAGATGATTGGAAAGCTCTGTGTACCTCGCTCAAAAAACGGCTAAAAGCCAGCTTATGCTGGTAGCTTGTTTTAGCTTGTTTTATTGTTGGTTTTAGTTGGTTTAAGGTGACCTTGATGGCCGTGTCCCAGTTCTTGCTGCGCTTTGGTGGTTTATATGGGTGGGTTATCAGTTGGTTATGCTGGTGTGGCCAGCTTATCAAACTGGGCATGCTGGTATGACCAGCTAAACCAGCCAGAATGACCATCATGCAACAATATACCTTAAGCTGGTTAACTATTATAAGTTTGTCAACCAGCTTAACCAGCTTTCGGTGGTCAAGCTGGTTTTTTCAGCGGGTTAGAGTTTCAGTGCTGAAGTAGATCACAGTGGACAGATGCTAGATGTAGTGTCAAGTCTTAAGATTCTTAAGCTGGTGATACACAGGGCAACTTTTTGAGCAATGCTGCCAGGCAACTGCCAACCAGCTGAGACACAAAAGGCAACTCATCTGGACCTGGACGATCGCGCAAAGTTGCCCGCTGCTGATCAAAGTTTTTCAAACAAAAATTTGTCGCCCAATATCAATGGGAAGGTGCCTGAGCAACATTGGTCAGCGACAATAGCCAGCATCATTGCACAAAAGGTATCACCTCCCTTTAGAAACTCCTTGAAACACAAACCTCTTGAAATCTAAGACCCTCGGTGCCCTAAACAACCTATTTGTTGACCCAAGGTTAGTGATCAGATCCCATGGAGACACCACTGACTCAAGGGCATAGGTTTGATTTCAACACTGGTAAGGAGCAGATCAGCCCCAACCCCCCACCCCTCTAAACGCACACGACATTCCCACAATATTGGACATGTCCCTATCATCCATGCCCAAATCTACACCTTAACACTGTCCAGTTCAATCCAACCTAGCTGCCTCTTGTATCCAAGCTAGCTGGTCCCAATTATTAAGGAAAGATAGTTTAGGATGATCAAGACATTAAAGCGACCTTACTTTGCCTTTTCCACAATAGTATACAAGCTGCTAGTTAGAAGTAGCTTCAAAGTGTCGTTAAGCAAATGCAGTTGCACAGTCGTCAGTTGTATTGTAATATCATTTTACCTTAAGAAGACATGACTAAGGTTTGTGATATGCCCGCTGGCGAGAGATTATTTGATACTGCATGCTGAAGTGTCTGGCAGCAAAATGCGACTGGGTTGGTGGTAAATCCTCAGATGCTCCAAGTGCGCCAAATGGAAACTTGTTCGAGTGATCGCAGCGGCCTGTGAAAACGCGGGGGTCGGGAATGCGCACGCCGCGAAATACAGTTCGGCGCAGGCCTATCCGCGGGATGCACGGCCAAGCTGGCGGGAGCGATGGAATTTGCTCATCAAGCATTTATTACTCCTGACAGTTGGGGTTAGTACATGACTTCACATGGTACCTTTTTTTCCCCCCCTGCTTCAAAAGACAGGACAGAAACCCTTTATGAATGGAACAAGCAGCCTTTATTTTGATCCTGTCAAATATACCAGGCAGTTATTTTTAATAAGCCTTAGATCATCTACTTCAAATTTTGATTTCATGTTTTACGGTTATTTCTAGGTTACTTGTGAATTTAATGATTCAGCTTCCTTTATGTAGGTAACCACAGCTCCGTCGGTGGACCGCAGTGGAACATGACATCTTTCATCCTTTTGCAAACTGTTTAACCAGCACATGTGCTACGGAGAGGTCAATCCCGCTATCTCGTAATCCTGGGCCTCGCTGGATCAGGAGCCGCTGAGCCATTTGTCCGGGTGTTTGCTTTCCCACAAGAGCTAGCAATGGGTAACGTGATAATTAATCAAATGGCATTCCCTGAGAAAAGGTTTTGGTCCGTACCGTTTATTGGACAGAAGAGAGAATTCTTTGAGAATGATGGGGAGGAGAATCCATGACCTCTCTGTGCAACCTCCATGGAACTTTCTTCTTGGGGTCCCAGGACGCACTGCAACGCCTATAATTTAAGCAGGAGCAATAAAAGGTTTTTTAATGCGTTTAGCGATGCGGGACACCACGTGAAATGCTTTCTCAGGCCCGGAGATTGCTGCGAGGCATGCCGAGATGGTCAAGGAACTGGAAGTCAATCAAGAAAGCATCAGTGATGCAGATGATTTTCATTTGCTCTCCCTGCCGTGTTCAGACAACAGCTGGTCAACCTGGAGGTGTTCCTGGGCCAATGCTTAGAAACGCTTAAAGCTTTCCGTCAAAGAGCGCTGAAACACTGGAACTGCTCAGCCGAACCGTCTATAGAGTTGTTTCAAATTATTGTTCACCCATCACTATCGCCCGAGGGCCATGTTTAGCTATCGTGGTGAAATGGGTTCATGAAGCCCCTGAATTTACAGCCAATAATAACCCCTTACTACAAATGCCTACACATCAACCAGGCCTTTTTAAAAAAGTGTAGGAAAGACGAGTATTATAAAATGTACTCAGCATTCTATGCCAAGGCTATTAAAGTCACACTTTCCCACCGACACAATACGCGCAAAGCGTCCGGATGAGTGAGCTGCTGAGAAATGAGCTACTCCTAGCAACAGGAACTATTTGAAGCATATTGATAAAATAACAAGATATGGTTGCCAAGTTGTTAATGTTACTGCAGCAGATAACAGGGCTGCATATTAAATATGGAGTGTGTCCGGACTAAACATGTATCGTCGAACTGACTTACTCTCTGCCATTTTTGGAACAGGACCGATAAATCAGTTTAATGAGACACCAAGCTTGACCGCATTTATGTAAAGAAAATAACGTTCAGCTATAATATCCTAGGAGCAACTTAAAGGATGGAGGAGGGGCAGGTTTAGCCCAACACGTTACTGACGGGGCACTTTTATAAGCTGTGTACCAGATGTGTGGAATTGTAAATCTGCCATCCGATTTAAAAAAAAAAATATATATATATATATATTAACGGCACACGTGAGACCACTGAAATACAAATTATAAACAAAGACTGCTGTTCTTTGTGTTTAAATCAGGAAAGCACCACGCAAATTAAACTGCGCTTGGAGACGGATACTATGAATGTGTGTCATATACTGTATGTATCTTAGGGCATAATTATGTTTCAAATGGGCTACTTTTAAACAGTTTGTATTTATTTTTTCCTGCTGGCTGAGCATGTGGAAGTAACAGTTATTGTACGAGTACATTCCTACTGGTGAGTAGCAATCGTTTTGGACTCCCTCGGGAGCTGAAATGTTGTTGTAACATGAAGGTGACTTGATCCGGAAGCATGAAAGGACGCACAGTACCATCCTTAGCAAAAATCTCCCTCCGGGGATGAAATGGTATGAGCAGTGGGACTGGCCTGCACTGAGGTCCCTTTCTAGAATGTACCATTGTTGGGGGGGGGTGTCCAAAGGGGATCCTGCATGTGTGTGGTCCAGACATTGCAGGGATGAGCCAGCATCTGCAAGCCAAGGAAAGCGGGGGCCGCTAGACCCTAGTGGGGGGGCCCATGAACCTTTGCTTCCTGGAGCCAGGCGCCCAGACGAACACCCCCCTCCCGGCAACATGAAGTCACTCTAATTCAGACAAAATATTTACCTTAGATCACAATGTGCTCATTACCTCCTACAATGTCTACCTGACACAGATAAGACCTTTTTTAAACACCAGTCTGTGTCTTATCTAAATACTTGCTGAAGAAATGGGGGCAGTAAATGATTGAAATAATTTGTGTGATATATGGAAGGCAGTGAATGCATTAATCATATTAAAACCTCACTTTTTTTTATTAATTCTGTGTTTTCTGCTAGTGTTGCAATATTCCATGTGTGCTTTTTATTGTAATGTAACTATGCAGTTTGAATTTAAAAGGACATGAAAACATACAAAAAAAATAATTATTTGATATTAAGGATGCTGGGAAAGAGGAATCATGCTGTTTATACAGGACATTTAGGGTTTAAAGCAATGCAGTTTCTGATAAAGGCACAGTTTGCCTGCGGGTGAGAACCTGAAGGTCGCCAGGCATTTGCCTGCTATTGTAAATCACGCCACTATTGTTATACATGGCACTTATACCCTGGAGTAACGCATTCAGATGCATGACAGTTTGGAGTCACAGATATGTGTGTAAACTCCGTCACAATGCCACTGGTCAAGCTGGGCTCTGATCTGAACGCCTCGGACCATTAGGCTGCTCCTGCCTGATCAGGATCCTCTGATTTCATTATTTAATATTTTGTGATTTGCATTAAATCTCCTAACAAAAGCCGTAGAACATATATTACTGTCCGTGCAGGGTGGTATGTGGCTTAGTGGGTTAGGATGCTGTTCCTCGATCAGAGGGTTGCTGGATCAAGTCCCATGATGGATAGAGTGGTTTTACCATCGAGACTATGAGCACAGCCCTTAAAGCCCAGCTGCTGCAGAAAATAACCAATGATACCTTCTAGATTCTATGCCGCTTTGGATAAAGGTTGTCTTATATAAAATAAAAGTCAATAAATGTAACAAATTTTGGTTTGCAAACAAGTTGAGGCCAGCAGGTAAGTGTGTGTTTCCCACCCTGCCCTCTTTTCTTCCAGGATTTCCGGCCCATTGGGAGCGTTAACAACAGAAAGACAGCACAATATCCCTGTGAGCCCCCCCTGAATAATGGCAGCTGCAAGGCGAGCCCCCAGTACAATAACCCGGCCGGCCTGTACGCCAGTAACAATGGGGAGCGCAACCTGTCCAAGCAGATGAGTGGCCTGTCTTTCAGCCCCCGCCAGAGGTAATGTGATGGGGGGGGTCTGATAGGGAGCACACACCCTGGGGTGTAACCTCGCCTTGAATCGGGGGTGATTTATATCCTGTCGACACGCCTATCGAGGTGTGTTATTGACGAGCACGGTCTTTATAGGACAAAAGGCCGTATGTATGCACAGCCCGGCTGAAGCGCACTCGCAGTGCACGCCTTCTCGGGCTGCAGGCTTCCTCCTGATGTGTGATTCTGTGCACCTGCGGCCGATAGGGAAGGTCGCGCGATGAGCCGTCGGCACCTCGCCGGCCCTCCATCTCACGGCCCGCCCCGCCCCGTCTCGTCTCCGCAGCCCCGAGCCGCCCGCGCTCTCCCCCGTCAGCCGCAACGGCTTCGACACCGAATCCGAGGTCTATAAGATGCTGCAGGACCCCGCTGAGCCCGCCTCCCAGCCCAAGCAGTCCGGCTCCTTCCGGTACCTCCAGGAAATCCTGCAGGCTGAAGATGGGGGTAAGACTATGCATGCAGACTTCTGGGATTTTTATATGTTTTTTTGCAATAATGTCGGGAAGTGTTACGTATCATGTACAGCAGCGGACCCCTTGATTTTGCTTAGGTGTCGGTAAAATTTGCGACCGACAGGAGCCGGTATGGACAGTAAAATTTGTGAACCTGTGAGATAGGGTAACGGGGGTAAAATTTGTTGACTAGGGGCAGGGGGTAGCACTAGTAAAATTTGTCAACCTGGGGTGGAAGGGGGAGTGAGCTAGTAAAATTTGTTGACTGGGGAGGGTATCTGCGGCGAAATTCTCCAAGCCTGGTGCCGGCAAATTTTACTGATACCAAATAGGGTTTTATGGAAACCAATCAATCAATTGGCGGGCTGAATTTGATAATTATTATTAAAAAACACATCACGTGCCAGAGAAAAGTCAGGTCTGGCCCACAGCCTGGTACTGAGTCCCCAGATGCATAGTTTTTAAAACTGTTAAGCTGTGTCAATACATCAGTAAATCTAAAGAATAAGCTGATAATGAAAGTTGTATGCCTATAGTATTAGTAGTATATAAGTCAGATGGAAAACTAACATCTGAAACTTTCTTGTTGTCCTGTTTTATTATATTTATAAATTCCACTAAAATATTAATTCAGCTCCTGAAAAAATGTGGGACATCCGCAGCGCAGTTGTTCAGACTGAAGGGTGCTGGTTTAAATCCCAGGATCCGCTGTGAACATTCGACTTGAATTTGAGTCATGTTCCTCCGCTAAGCGCATGCAGCTGTGTAAATCGGTAAAACGTGCAGCTTGTGAAAAAAATCTGGTTACGGAACAAAGCGTATTGTTATTTGGCGCACAACAGCAAAAAGACTAAGGAGCAGAACTGTGGGCGACCTTGTCCACAGTCAGGACTCCCGTTATCAGAGTGTCTTGGACGTAGCTTGGATTGGTGCCAGTCCCTGTTATTAATATAAACGTGCCTGTAAATATTAACAGGCGCTAAAAAAGGCTTTTTTACAAGGCCATGTTTGACTATACAGGACGTGTACGCTCCTTAGGAAGGACTGTATTTTATGAACCCAGTGCTTCTAATCCCATTTGGTCTGAAAGCCATGTTCTTACATGGAAGTAAACAGCCATCTGACAGTGATATCGGTATTTTTCTAGAAACACAAATACGTGTACCTTCCTATTATGAGAATCAGAGGTTGTCCAAGCTGAAGTGGCTGGAGCAAAACAGAACACTTGAAACTGTGAACAGAGCCAGTATTTTTCTTTTTTTGTTTAATTGAATCAGCAGTGCCTTGGTCTGCCTGGGTCTGCCTGGGTCTGCCTGGGTCTGCCTTGGTCTGCCTGGGTCTGCCTGGGTCTGCCTTGGTCTGCCTGGGTCTGCCTTGGTCTGCCTGGGTCTTCCTTGTTCTGCCTGGGTCTGCCTGGGTCTGCCTGGGTCTTGGCGGCGGTGCGAAATGTTCTGTATAAGGTCACTGCGGACGGAAACAGGCTAGATGGAAGATTCAATTAAGCTGAAGTCGTTTAATTTCTTCGGTGAACGGTCTTCTTTTTCCCGGCCAGAAAAGGAATCCACTTCTGTAAAACTGCCGGTACATCATCATGGAGTTTCCTTTGCCTCTGAATTTCCGAGCATTTGATCCGGGGTGTCAGGGAGGGGTGCGATCCTTCCGATCTGTTTTCCCAGGGCCTCTGTAAACATTCCACAGGCCACATATGGTGGTGCTTGCCGCGAAACTCCCAACAGCGGCACGTCTGTGGCGTCATAGCTCTGGCGAGTTTAAGGGGGCAGTTTTACAGGGGGGCAGGGTGTTGGGAAGTGGAGACCTCTACTGGTGGGAATGAGAAGCGCGGCTCAGACATGCGGCGCCTTCTTGGCGCCTTTTCCTACAGGCAGGTGCGCCGTAACGCCCCCCTCCACATTAAAGGTGGTGTAGCGCGGTAAGTGCTGAGCTAATTGCTCTGTTTGGCACAGCTGCCCCCCCCCCCCCAGCAGGGTGCGATACTAACACTGGTGTGCAAGCATTAGCGCCTTTGTGAGGAATGTGCCCGCTCCCCCCGGGTGCTAGGGCTGAGTACCGTAACAAATGTCCTGGCAAAGGTGTGAAGCCACCCCCCAAGTGCGTGGTGAGTATTCCTGACAGCTGGCGCTGGGACAGGGTCCATGCCTCCTTCACCTGCAGGGCTGTGCCAGTCTGTTTCTCTTTCTAACTTCTGCGGCTGGATTTGCAGGTACCTCCCCGACAGAGCGATCCAGCAGGACTCTGAGGTCCCCGGTCCGTTCGCCGGTGCCCCAGCTGTCCAGTCCCATAAACACCCCCCTGCCCAGCCTGCAGAAAGTGCCCCAGTGCACCCGCTGCGGAAACGGCATCGTGTGAGTGAATCGCCATGGTTACGCCTTAAGGGACTCACATCAGGGAGTCGTGGCCCATAAGGGACAGCCCTTCCACAGTTAAGGTTTATGTTAGATTCTTTTGGAAAGTTTCACTGGTTTATAATCTGTCACGTCGCCAGAGATCAATAGTGACTGCGTTTAATGGGAGGAGGAGAGGTTTAATGAAAGCAAACGCCAGCTGTGCCACCAGTGAAATGGGACATGTTGACAAACATGCAGAGGAGGATAGTTCAGGTCCAGATAGTTAAAGTCCAGACCAAGTTTTCAACCAGCCAGTTGAGTACTCTGTGACTTTGACTTTTTATGCTCAACTGGTCAGTTGAAACAAAATCCTGTTCTGGACTTTTACTCCCTGGACCTAAACTACCCAACAATTACCCAACCGTGACAACAAGACGCACTTTTCTAAAGTTCCTCCATCAGCTTTTGTTCTCAAATCTTCTGCAGCGATTGTAATTCTGAAGGTTGCTCCAGCAATTGTCGTTAAGGTTCCATCGATAGATCTTTTTGTTCACTCTTGGGTCCTGCAAGGCAATGATGTAGATTTGGGTATGGATGCTACGGACATGTCTCTACCATTATTTTGTATGTTTGGGGGGGCATCATCTTCGTGTTGATTTGGTCCATACCAATGTTGAAACCAAACCTACGTCCTTGCTACAGGGGTACCATAGTGAAGGCTCGGGACAAGCTCTATCACCCCGACTGCTTCATGTGCGACGACTGCGGCCTCAACCTGAAGAAGAGGGGTTACTTCTTCATCGAGGAGAACCTGTACTGTGAGAACTGTGCCAAAGCGCGCGTGCAGCCGCCCGAGGGCTACGACGTCGTCGCTGTCTACCCCAACTCCAAAGTGGAGCTGGTCTGAGCGGGCGTCCCTCCAACTCACACCCGATTCATTTTTGTTTTTAACTCGCAACGTTTCACTATGCACTGCATGTCCTAACGGCCGGACAGACGGCGATACGGTTTAACAAAAGTAACCAATAAAACTTTCTGAGGTCCTTATCCTCTCCTTGTCTGCTGCACTTAAAGCACACTATCCTTGCTAAGACGGTATGAATCCTCGTGGACGTCGTTTGGTTTCGAAAACTGCTGAGGTCGTTCGGATTGGTCGTTTCAGCTCGAAGTACTAAAGTAGGAACGTAATTTTCCGTAGCATTGGCACTTCTCTGGTGGTAGCGTTTTTTTAATGCTAGTTTTAATATGTTGTGTATGGCTTGTAAAATAAGAAGGCCATTTCTTTCCTTGGAGGTGATGAGTGAGTCGTAAAGGACACAGAACGCCAGAGGAGGAGAGTCTGATGGGAACAGGGAGGAAGTTAGGTTTTTTGCAGCTTAAACGCAGTCTCAGAGTAGCCATCCCAGTGTCATGTGTTGAAATACATACCACTGCTATGCAAACTTTGTTGTGGGGAATTAAGATAAGACACAGGCCAAGGGAAGACAGTCTATCCAACGTCTATCCGCAGACCAATAAACGTGGAAACAATATTAATTCGTTTTGGTTTTTGCAATGTTATCATCACTGGCAAAACGACGGGCTCGTTTTGAAACATCATTTTACGTTTAATGTGAAACGTCCAGGGTCAGTTCCTCTAAGAATATTAGATTCCACCGCAAGTGATTTGGAGTAACCTGTTAAATTTCATTGCAGAATTGGTTTACTTTGGATTTTGTCCATAACACCAGCTGCGTTAAATTGAATTTTAGTGGTCTGGTAAGTGAAGTTTGTAAAATATTTTGAATATATTTTAATACAGAAAAGAGAAGGTATTTTGCTGTGGGCAAGCAAGTTGCTGAAAAAATACTGTATTCTTACAAAATGTTTCTGTTTGTGGTAATGGCTCATTGGATTAAGCCCTGCCTGTCCACAGCAGCACCAGGATCAGGAGATGCCAAGCATTCTGTAAATTGTATGGAATGATGTGTTTTCTAACATATTGAGTATTGTATATATTTGTTTAATTGTGGGCTGCGAGTTTGTATTTTCTTTTTGCAAAAAAAAAATAATAACCTGTCATTTATAGCTTCACATACCTTTTCTAATGAAATGCTTACTGGTCATGGCTGGAGTTGTTTCAGATTTTTAACTTATTGTTTTATCCACATATCCTGTTTGAATTTCGAGTCCAGTTTGAGTTTAATTAAAAGAAAAACATGCAAAACCTCCATTGAATTATGTTTTTGTTTTTATCCCAGGAAAGGATCAGTCCTTGAAATTATATCGCCCTTAGTGAAGTTATACCTTATTTGTAGACCTCTTATAATTATAGACCTATATGTAAGTATTTTCTTAATGTACGTCACAAGTAACTTCTGTGTCTCAAAAAAATGACACGTAGGTTAAGTTAAGGATCTGTGCCTGAGATCTGAAGGTTGTGGGTTCGACTCCCGGCGTCAAGAGCACAGTCCCATGGCTGTTCAGCCCTTGAGTTAGGCCCTTAGGCCTAATTGCTCCAGGATCACTGGATCCCCCCTGTTCTCTGCACCTAGGCTTTACTCACTTTGGACAAAAGGTAAATAAATAAATGCACATTTTGATTATTTTTTATAAACGGTAGGATGTAAACCTATAAGGAATTAACTGTAACCAAAGGAATTGTCATGGACTCCAGGGCAGCAATCAAGCAGCCCGCGGCTCAGACAGATTCCTCAGGTTCGGCTTCCTCCTAATCAGAAACAGAACGTGAACATTTTCATACCCCATTAAATTTACATCTATGATATTTTCCCGACGGAGCAATAAACCCGAGGGAGAAGCTTAGAACCGGCAAGCCCCATCTGAGGAGTTCCATAGCATGGCAGATGAAAAAAAGCCAGAAGGCGGGCGGGTACGAAGCAGATTTAACATGTTCGGTTTTCCGAGCTGACAGGTCAGTTGTGATCGATGCCGTGAGACTCCGGGTGCTGGAGGAGAGATCGAGAAGGACGGGAGCGATACACCCCATGTGAAATTCCCACTCTGTCTTTCAGCTCGACGGATACTTTCCCGAGCAATCCGAGTCTTTTCCCCCTGACGCGGGGAACCGGTCCAGACATTGAAGTGGAAAAGGTGATTGCGGTCCGCTGCAATGTGTAATTATCTGTACTCAGCTCTGAACTTACAGCAGTAAGGACCGGGAATCGGGAGCAGGAGCCGTGGCAGAAATATCACCGTGAAAAGTTTCCAGCGCTCAGTGCCTCTTAAATAACGTCTGACATCTTAAATAGTCACTGAGTCCCTCAAACTGAGTCTTAACTTATTGACTCAAATTGCACTGGAAAGAGACCTTGTAGGAGTCCGTAGCATTTCAACACATCTCATTTTCCCTCGGCAACATCCAGACCAGCGGTTAAACATTTCACTTCTCATTACAACAACCTGTGTTCTTCAGAGTCTGACTAAAGTCGCTACAGAGACATCGAACACTGCTGAAGAAAGCTTGGGTAGAACGGAATAAAACAACAGATGTAAGTAAATCCAGTAATATAGTTGAAATAAAAACCAATCGATAAATTTATTGAATTATTCCAAACGTATCCCAACACACCCATGTAAATTTGTTGTGAAAGGTGCTATATAAAAATTAATTGAATTGTTTTTAAGATATGTCTTTAGACAGATTATCACTAACATTAAACATGTCACCATATAAGCTGTACTTTGTCTCTCCAACAAAAGTTTTCAGTTTCATCTCTCACAATAATAATTCCGAGGTTGAGTAGAAAATCCTACACCACACCCGGGAAAGGTCCTGACAGATTGATGGATTGACAATAGAAGGTTCAGCTTTTTTACTCTTTAGAGACATACAACATACTACATACCAAACCGTAGGTTGACATTAACTACGTTTGTATATTATTACATTCTGCAAAATAGTAATTTACTAAAAGGATGCCGCACAGTTGAACAAATAAACCAATGCTTGTGAACATAACAAGCATCTGGATGTAACAAATAATACCTGAACAAAAAAGTAACCTGTCACTACCCCAAACACCGTACTTTTGTAATGAAAAGGTAAGCAAAACAATATATATATTTCAAATACATGTATATCAGAGGCTTGTAGGAGCATTATTCCCTGCTAGTTTTAGTCCTAAGTAAAAGCTGGAAGAAAACTACAAATGCTGAAAATCTATTTCTCTACCACCTTTTCAAAGTGTTCTTTTATAAAAAAAAAAAAAAACGTTTTCATTATGATGTCATCCTTCTGCAAATTCAGCAACTTGCAATCCTGATTTGCTACTCACACATTCAGCCAGCAGCCTTTTACACTCTAAGTAAGAAAATGTACGGCCAGAAAGTGCTGGTAACACACACAATCACGGAATCTGCCAATTCCTTTCTTTCTTTCTTTTATATTATCATCAATGGAATCACAAGAATGGGCACAACCTTAAAATGAAATTACTTATTGATAACGTGTCATATTTATTGGCCAACTTGATTTTTATTAGTTATCAGCATAGAGAAGATGTTCCAAACTAGAAAAACCTGGAAGATGAACAGGTATATTATGCTACATGCAATATGTTTTGGGCATTTCTGTAATTCCTCAAGGTATCTCCAATCTGGATTACTCCACACAGTTTTTTTAATTAACGAATTAAATTGTTTTATCAGTTTTAAAGATAAAATCTCTTCAGTTAGTTCTACACTAAATGAACCTCTGAGGAGTGGATTTTATCTTGAAGCCACACCTGAACATTGGGCTTGTTACGTTAATTACTCTCAGGTGTGCACAGTTAAACCCAGAGGATTATCCAGCCGAGGAGGAGGAGGATAGGAATTATACTGGTCTGACTGGAGGCCTTGGTGTTGGCGGCCTTGTGGGATTATTGTTATTATTACAAATACAGCAGCAAGAAAATATATGGTTAGGGGCCTGGGTGTTGCCAGAGAAAGCCATGTCCCTAAAAGCGTGTGTGTGCAGATCGTGAGAGAGAGGGAAACTTCAAGTGGCCCATGGTTAGGATGAGGTGGGAAGTCAGGCCTCCAGGCTGGCAACCGAAGGCGATGTTGGGTGCAGAGCTGGTCGTACATAGAGAGATAAGACTTTGTGGTTACCCCCTACGTGCCCTGACCTTCACCAGGGCCTACGTCTTCAAATGCCAGCGGATAGAGGCGAGGCAAAGCTGAAGGGCAGCTGGCACTGGATGGGAGAACGGTCAGTCGACAGCCAAGCTCTGAAATCGCCAGGCGGCTTAGATGGCATTGAGTAGGCGTGCCAACAACACTCCAAGAGTACGGTGTTGTCGTCTTCCCGCTGACTTGATTACTGACACTCGAGGCTATCATCATTACATACCAGCTCGACAACATGACGTATCGACTCTGCCAGCTAACCATCCCCGGAGATCAAAACATCTTCTGCTTTTGAGTCATTAAATGTCTACTAATAATAAGCACCAAAGTCTGCTTGTGATTATTGGGCTTCTGGGGGTGAGAGTGACAAGAGAGAATTTTAAAAGGCTTCATCATTTTTGTCAAAGCTGGGTGCATTTCAAAGGATGAGCCACTTCTAAGAAGTCGATAATATAGTGATACTTCGTTTACTAGTTGTGCCTGAACAAAGTACAATGACCCCTTCACATTCACAAGGGTTTGAGGCAGAGTAACACTGCAAATGATGTGACAATTTGCAAGTTATACTTGCCCCCCGCCGACCTCAACCCTTAACTGCCTGCTAGCCTGAATGGTAATATAAAAAGTCTATTTATTACCAATTTCTCAAAAAAACCATAATATACTGTACATTTTGCATATCAAATTACATTGTAATTTCCTATCAAGACCTTCTTATATTATATACAAACCATCTAAATTATGCCCCTGTATGTACAAAGTTACTACAGTACGCATTGGGAGCACTACACTGTCAGAAAAAAGGGGTACAGCCCTGTTACAGTTTTGGT
>JAODKM010000046.1:3412361-3428731 GCA_026780845.1 Petrocephalus sullivani | reverse complement strand
GGGGTACAGCCCTGTTACAGTTTTGGTACAGACAACATTAATGCACCCCCAATGGTACAAAGTTACTACAGTACGCATTGGGAGCACTACACTGTCAGAAAAAAGGGGTACAGCCCTGTTACAGTTTTGGTACAGACAACATTAATGCACCCCCAATGGTACAAAGTTACTACAGTACACACCGGGAGCACTACACTGTCAGCAAAAAGGGGTACAGCCCTGTTACAATTTTGGTACAGATAACATTAATGTACCCCCAATGCTACAAAAATGTTCATCAGAGTACATTTCTATGGTGGTACTTTTTTTTGACGGCCAATGTTTTGGACCCATTACTGAAGTTGACAAGTTATTGTGATAAACGCGAGATTCCATGGTTACAAAGACAGCTACCATGTGAGTGAGTCTTACCAAGACAAAGATGTGTGGCGTACCCAAGCCAAGGACTTAAATATTAATGATATACTATGCATATACACTAACAAATATTATTACTAATATTATAATTACTAACATTTACATGTAATATGATTATAATATGTGACCCAAATCATTTTCAGTATTGTTATTAGCTTACGCATCATCAGTGAGTTTGTGCGATCTTTCAGCAAGCTCCAAAAATATCCCCGTTTAGCTATTCATGGGCAACTTGCGAAAAACCAAACCCAAAAGTGTCAAATGCAGGAATGTGACTGGGTTACTGTGATTATTTTCAGCCATAGTACTCTCGTATGAGAAACACGCACACAGGTGATAGCGATGCTTGGAGTCAAAGTGCCCAGTGCTGTTTTTGCAGTTAAGGGCCTTGCTCAAGGCTCAGTGATATAATTACTCTGCTGGCAATGGGATTCGAATAAGCGACCTTCCGGATACAAATTCCAAACCAACACAGCCACATGCAGTCCAATATTACAGCAGATGTAAAGAATCAACCACAATTACAAGAGGCTAGGGGATAAGAATAAATATCGTAAAACATTATTGTATTGTTTGCAAAATTATTTAAAAAACATAAAACAAGCATACTGTTTATTACCTCGCAGACTTGTATCGAAGGCTACAGGGAAATCACAGTGAAAGTCGTGACCTGGGGTCACTCCAGTTCTGCCCCTGGTGAGGTGATGTATCTAACCAGATGTCTTTAACCCTCTAACTGCCTCTGCGTACCCAGAGCAGATCGGATCTGTTCAGTGAAAGTGAAAACAGTCTGAACCTGTGTTTAAAATGTCTAAGTACCGCAAAGACACAAAAATGAAGGCAGCGACCTGTATGTTTGTAGGTTACATACAGTAACAGAGACGTGTCTGTTATCCAGGATGAGAGTTAAAGGTATCCTGTAATAGTGGGTAAATAGTGGGTAAACACAAATTACACAGCTCATTCAGGTATCATGTTTACAAATTATGTTTACAGATATACAAAATCATAAATTGCCTGTAATGCATCACAGTGCCCTCTAGTCCAGTGTTTCTCAAACTGGTCCTTGAGGAACCCCTGGCAGGCCATGTTTTACCCCCCTCACAGTTCTCTAGCAATAGAAAAGTGGACCGTGGGCCGGGGGGATAAACCCGTCATGGAGGGGCCTGAATGTATATGCATATTACAACTTCCTCCCTATACACATATTGACCAGCATGCATTTGCGAGGGTGGAAAATACGCTACAGGCTGACCTTAGCGTCAACTTTACTGGAAATGAGAAGTGGGATGGAACGTCGCCAACAGGCGTCCGCCAAAAAAAGCAGCGTGGTCAAAAACGGCCGGACGTTCGCCGTTGCCCCGGGCTGGACACAGTACCTCTTGGCCCTCGTTAACCCAACAGTGCAGGAATCCTCTTGGAGGGGCGTGTTTACCTTAACCGGGAATTTTTCAGGGGGTTAATGGCCGGGGTCCGTCTTGAAACTCCGAGCCGGCTGTTTACACGTACACTTCCAGAACAGTAAATCTCAAACTCTGGGACTGAAGTTTCGTGTGTAGAAGCCCTTGCGAGTGAAGCAGATGTTTTTAATTTGAAAACATGTCAGGCACAATGCAGTTGGTTACACTGGGACTCAGATAAATCAGCGCGACGTGAGCTGCAGACTCTCTTGAGGGAAAGCTCTTTTTTTGGGTACCCAGCTACAACACCGTGGAAAGGCTATATCCTTTTAAAAATACACAAACAAGTAGGGCATAGTCTTTGTGCTTCACAAATGGGTTTTGTTATAATGACAGCAGATAACAGTGACAGCTATACTAGAGTGGAAAACTGGAGTTTCGGTAATGAGATGTTACCGGGTTTTTTATTAGACGTGTGAATAGAATACAATAGGCTTCTGAGGATCCTGCCCCTATGTAGTCATTAGTCTGAGAGGGTGACTTAATGTTTTGGATGAACCCGAGACAGCAGCGGAGGCAGGAAGCCGGAATGTTCCACTGGGCCGTCCCACGTCATCAGCAAGGCCCAGGGCCGAGGATCCCACTTGTCTGGAAACAATGGGCTGGCGAGGGCAGTGCGTATACTCTGTTGCCAAGTGCAGGGAGGGTGTCCTCGGCATGCGGCACAGGGTGCGAATCGCCCTGATCGTCTGGGAAAAAGCGTCACGTAAATACATGTCAGTGACCGGGGTCACTCAGAGGCCAGTGACTGCTGGGAATCCCCTGTCCCTACGTAGGAGAGTTTAGGGATTGATTAGCCGGTCTACTTTTCCCCTGGTCTCCCTCTGCTGAATTCCTCACCATCTTGGCCGAGGCCACGTCACATAAATCACCAGCACTTGGAAATTAAAAAACAAGAGATCCAAAAGACCCCCAACAGTATCGATGTCTGACAAGTCATAAAATTAAAATTACGGTCATGTGTAATATCTTTTTTCCATACGGGCCACACGGTATAGAGCATGACCACTCTCATAAGATGAGAGGTATTACTCTTAGTTCGCTATACGTTTCCACAAGTATCGAGGCGCTGCCTTTTCCCAGATCGTTTTAAGGATGCGTGTTTTAATAATTCATCATCGTTATTTCGCATGACTCGCGTTTTTCGTCCTGGCTTATTCATATTGGCAGACCACTGAAAAAAAAATGGGTTAGGGGGGGAAATGCTGAAATGTCCCAGGACATTTTTCCAAAAAAACTTAAAAAAAAAAGCACCGGCGCTTCTCATCCAAGGAACGACTCCCGAAATTACACGGCTGGTTTAATTATAACTCAGCGAATATGACATAATGGCGCAGGCATCCGCAGATGTGCCGCCTTTTCCTAAAGACCTCTTGTGTAAAAACCGCATTATATATTACACGGCTAACAGCATGAAGTCATTTTTTTCAGCCTGTGATGAATGGGCACTAAGCTGCGGCCATTCACCATTTAAGTGGCAGAAGACCCCCTTTAAGAAGCGCATTTCTGCTTATGAGAGCGTGCGTTTTATGCATTGCCAGCGGCGCACTACGCTTCGTTATTTGTGGGCGATTACACGTTAGACTCATGGCAGCTTTGGGAAATAATTATCCTGACGTCGATCTTGGTAACTTCTCCTGACGGGTATCCCAGAAGTTCTTTCCCCCTCAGTGCACAGGCTTGGCAGGGGAGAGCAGTGCGGCTTGCATGTGCAACATCTTCCACCTGTTAGGCAGGTGGCTAGTGCACTGCAGTCTTATTAGGGTCAGTTTGCACACACCTGCACATCTGCACACACCTTCATCCATCCCCCAGTCGGCCACCGGTTTTCACATCTCTTAGACGGCTCCATCGATCAGTTTGCACATATGACCCTCCTTAATCCCCACCCTGCGACAATAAAGATGTTTTAGACCTTATACTGTGCTTCACAGCGACAGATAACGCCGCAGTTGTCGTGTGGCCGCGAAAGCAGCTCCGGGCTCCTGCCAGGACGAAATGAATCAAGCGGCCGAAGTTTCCCATAAAACTTTCCTCATATGGCGAAACGCTAGAGGTGACTGGCTTGATTCTAAGTTTGGTCTTAACGTGGCTGGGGTGGGGGCCGGGGCTGTTAATTTTCTTAAGGTTTAAGATGTGTGCAAGGGATGTGATGAAGAGTTAAACAAATTACTGCAGAGGGCGGTCAGGTGAATATTTATGTTAGGAGCCAGAGACCCCAGGTTAACCCCTTTTGAGAAACAAAGTGTACAGCCCTTAGTATTCAGGGCAGTGCGATAAATCACGAGCTTCTCCTTCCACTCTAAAGGATTACTTCAGCTATTCTTCACTGTAGGAATTTGCTCTTGAGAGACGCTCCCTAGACTCTCACACTAACGCGGCTTGCAGCTCGCCGCGGCCGAAGGGAGCTGTTATTAGTGCGGCGGATAGAAGTGCCGAAGAGACGCCGGATCTTCTCTCTATAAGCCGAATTCGGGTTTAGCTGAGTCAGGGAATGCCACATTCCGGCATCACTGCTTTTAGGGACCGCTGGATACATCCTATTATGGACACATTCAGAGTGGAAATATGGTTTAAGTTAAGAGCAGACTTCTGGGACCTAGAAAAAAGGGAGGAGAATGACTCTTTCCATGAATCCCCTACTAAAAATAAATCACGTCCATTGTATATCAGCGCATGCAAAAGCCGTTCTTGGTGATTTCGGCAGACGAGATGGGATGGGGGCTGTCTGGAGGTGGAACTCTCCAGTCCAGAATCCGCGATCCTGCTTAAAAACATTAAAGCAAAATTGTCCAGTGAAGCTCAAACGGCACCAGATACAGAAGAGATCATTTTAATTATGATGGGATGACTGACTTTACTGGAGATGACGAATGTGCGATGACTCAGCTATCAATTCATTCGTAAACTATTCAATTTATGGAAAATAAATGAAACTGCATAAAATTCTGCGGCCAAGTTGTATAATTAGGAACACGCTGAAACCTGTAACGCCTGAGTTATTGTACTTTGTTCCTTTAGCATCCTGGTTTATAATGCATGTTATACTAGCTGCAGCCTGACTTCTCTCTCTCTCTCTTCGCTTTCCCACAAATTCTCCTTTTACCTCCTCCGTTACGAACCAAATCCATCTCCTAAAAGTCACATTTATTTTGGGAACCAATTGCCCGTAAGTCATTTTGTAAGGTACTGCTGTACGGCAGGCAATTCTAATCCAGAAATGACCCTCTCATCCCTATGAAATTTCTTGCTGACTGTTGGCGTTCAGCATTATAGTGGGGGTTATTTCAGATTGCAGTATGTATTCTGTCACTATGCCGGACCACAGGAAGTACAGACAAGGCGGCCTCTGTCAGAGCAGTTGTTTGCTACGAGCTCCATAGTTTCCATGGAAGTAGGGAGACATACGGCTCTGTGCAGCTGTCTTAGAGGCTGGTTTGTGCAGACTGGTTCTTTTTTATTACTTTTTCTAACTTCTGTGGTGGCGTTGAATAATTTGGACAGTCTTTTGGGCTTTTCCAACGTATTTCTGATGCAAAGGGAGACCTGATTTAGGAGACTTTGCGGGGGCATAGGCATTTTCCACGATTGCAGAGAAGAACAGGGCCCCCAGTGTAATCTGATTCCAGGAACCCTGTTGACGGATAGCCTGCAGGGGGGTGTCTAGTATCCAAATGTGGTACATTGACCATGGCGCGTTTTAGCCGAAGATAATGACAGCTCAGGTGGTCCACACATCCTGTGGGATGCAGTATATTGTTGTGCATCAGAGATGCATCTTGAGGACACTTGGGGGTGGGTTGCAGATCAGGAAGAGTGCATGATCTTCTCCAACCACAGGCACGTTACTCTACATGTGTGTTTACAGACTCACATCATACACCAGCAACATCTATCAGGACGTGTTATTGACTTTCTGTTCAGTCGACCCCAGTCGCGAGCCCAGTTTTTGTAGCACATTTCTAGATAGAGGTGGAGTGTCTTAATGTTTTTCTTTCTTTCAGATAGTGATAGGGGTCCCTGATTCACAGGCAGGCCTCCTAACCCCTGTGGTCTTGGGGGAAATCTCAAAACACAATGATCACTACCTAGTACCCCGTCTTCCGAAGGCTAAGGGGCCGGAAAAGGGGGAAGTTGTCCTGTTTTAATTGCCGTCTGGAATGTGGATAAGTAACACATAAGTCAAGATAAAGCACTAAATGCAACATTCAAGAAAAACAAGCATTGTTGGACATCCCAGAGCCGAGAGGTTTGGATAGCAATCTGTTGGTCACTGATTGTGCAAAAACCGAAAGATCAATGTCTGCTCCCTTGGTAATTAAAAACCCTGCATACCTCTGATACCTAAAAAAACAGACTCCAGACGAGGTGGGATATTTTTAGGAGACGCGGGGGGGGGGGGGGAAGGCATCACTAATTTTTTGGCCTATGACCATGTTTTCAAAATGTCACATAATCTTCCATAAAATGCATATAGATCTTGACAGATGCAATATATTTTGTAGTTTTACAATGAGTGTATGTCAGGCAGAATCTTAGTATAAACAAGGAAGGCAAGCCACAATTGATTCTGGGTCTTTTTTCCCATATTGTATTACTTTCTCTAATTCCTCAGGCGTTCCTTGGACTGTGTGCGCTGTTGGTATCGTTGTAAGGTATGCAAACAGCAAGCGGGCCGTTTCGCTAACAGAGCTAGCGTTCCTCGCTTTGAACACGCAATTACGCTGCAACCGCTTGGTTCGCAAACAGCGGCTGGGTTTAGCTTGGTGTCCCCCAAATAAAATGCTTTAGGTCCCGTCTTAAGTGGTCCTCGGCCGTGGGTTGTGTCACAGAAAGTATTCCCAGCATGATCCCAATTTTACCATTACAGATTTCACCCCGAAAGATTAAATGAGACCTTTCTAGAGTTCAATCGCTTTAGTAGCTTAAATCCAGGGCCTGGTAGTGATCCGTCCCTTTCTCTGTGAGTGGAAAATGGACTGATTACAGAGACTCTTTGTCCACTTATTAGAGTCCAACCAGTCTGTGATATTTAACGAGTTAGCACTTCTCCGCGAACTACTGTCTCTGTCTCATTAAAACATAGATAAGCCGCAGTCGTTACACTGCTGTTCCGTACCAGTGGGCCCCCGGGTAATTGCATTGAGCCAACCATTTCCAACTATTCCAGCTGTGCACCAACAGTGCAATATTTCAGTATTGTGTTATTTTAATTAGCCTTGCAATGGGCTAATATCCCACCAAATGTCCCCTACTCTTTCCCTGTGCTATTCTGTACTGAATAAGTGGGCATTAAAAATGGATGGATGGATAACTGGATGGATTTATAGGAGGCTTCTATCGCCTCCTGCTGGACATTTTTAGTTGTGCCATATGCACACTAAAAACTCTTCTTTCATATTAAACTACTCTTTCCGTAATGTATAGCCACAGGTATTGGTCTGCAGTTTCTTATACACATGTTTTTCATGGGATCTTTAACTTTAGCTAGTCTAAAATGGGTTGAGTTTAATTGGGGACAAAACAGTTTTAAGCGCCGAGCTGGTTGTTTGGCAGAGGTCCTTCTGCTGGTCTGCTTGGAAATGGAATTCCTTGGGTGATTTGGGACAATGTGCCTGGGTATTTGAATGGAGTGGGGGTGTGCTACTGCTGGCTGCTGAGTGCTGCCTCGAGAGGTTTCAGACACGCAGATGTCAGACGGCACGGATTTGTGTCTGTCGGCTCAAATAATTAATTAATTGTGATTCCAGCCGAATATGATTTTCTTAAAAAGGTGAAGAATACGAAAAACTTTTGGCTAAATACTGACCAGCTAGAGAAAGAACCTTTGTGCTCAACAGATGCACACTAAAGTTAGAGGCTGCATCATATAGAGACTCCCCATCGCAGCTGTCAGCTCTCTCCACAGTGATGCACGGATACAGACACTCGCTTCCTCTGTCTAATTCTCGGACATGCTGTCTGGCCCCATCCTCTCCAGACCGTCTAACATGCCAAGTCTATGCTACACAATAGCCCAGCACTACTGAATGTTTCAGCCAGAACTCTGAGCCTCAGCAACCAGTGAGTGTGGTGATGGGGAGACTGTACTTGTTTGTCAGATGAATTACAAATTCTGGCCTGTACGCAACATCCACCTGTACAAATAAATTAAAGCACTGGATGTGTTGTAGCAATTACTTTGGATATAAGTTCTACTAAATGAAATAAGTAAATAAATTTCGTCATTGATACATCAAGAGCTGAGCTTTGGTTTGATCTTATCCTTAAATATCTTGCTGTAATGTGCAGCAGTTAAACTTCAACCTCTTTCATCGCGTGACTGTGATTCTTCAGCAGTTTTATCTGACTATGTATGATAATAGCAGAAACAGCTGTGCACCACTAACGCTGCCGCCTGCACACTGTTTGGCCTGAGGCAGCGCTTGGCTGCCACCTTCTGGCCATATGGCGTATCTTCCCCTTTCCTATCTCTGTCTCTTGCACAACGAGAGCGGTGAATTTGGATCCTACACGAAAAGCTTTTGAAAACGCCAGAGACTGCGAGCTTTCATAAACTGCATGATTAAATGGCGCTCTTAAGGCTTGTATACCTATATTTTTCCAATACAAACAGCTCCTACCCAAACACATGCTTGTAATTACACAAATAAAAGACCCATACAACAAGTTTCTAAACAAGACACATTATGAGTTACATGAAACCACATTACTCTTACGTTAATGATGCCAGTATTCGGTATTCTGAGGTTTAATCTGCCCCTATTCTGAAAGATAAAGTTTCACTGCATATTTAAATTAATCACAGGCTGCACACTATTCACATTTATAGTCCTTAATTCCATTATTGTTCTATAATTAGACAACTGGGCCAAAATGCAATAATAGAAACCGTATAACTTGACTGTGTTGTAAAATATAAATGAACTGAAACATGAGGTGAATTGACTTCCAGTTCAGGAGGAAAAGTGAAAACCGTAAAGCATTTCCGGTATTATACTCTTTAAATACAAAACAAAGACACTTATGGAGTCTTAAAGCACTTACGCAAGTCGCTCTGGCTAAGGTTGTCTGCCAAATGCTGTAAATGTAAAGTCCAGCACTGAAAACGCCCCGTCTGTATACTGATGGTCGCTCTGGCCTGTCCTTAAACACCCCGCCCCCACACAGAGACTCCTGTCTCGGAGTCTCAGCTGGGTCGTCACTGAGCGCCAAGGTCTGCCGTCCCTGGACCCATGGGGGGGGGGCGCTGCAGACCCGATGCTGCTGTGAAATTCACTTCAACAAAAAGTGCTTTTCCTGTCGAGAGACTGTGGACAGGGTATAAGTAAAATATTCCTACTGAAGGTTTGTTCTATACAGTGTCAGTCAAAAGTCTGGACACCTGCTTTTAATGCATTTGTTTCTGTTTTGGCTATGTTATTCTTCTTATTGTTAAAGACCTGAAGGCAATGAATTGATACATATCAAATACTGACAACCAAGAGAAGTGTTCCACATCTCAAAATTTTCTCAAATTTTAGACTCTAGCCTACTTTTGCGTTGAGCCTCACTCAGACCTTGGCATTATTTCAGCCTGCTTATGGACAGAGCCGCCTGGAAGGCTTCCCCAACTGTCCTGAAGAAGCTCTGGGCACCTAGTCGGCTACCTTGCTCTTACTCATTGGTCCAACTCATCCCAGACCAGCTCTATAGGGTTCAGGTCGGGGGAGTGTGGAGGCCAGGTCACCTGTCACAGCGCTCCATCGCTTTGCTTGTTCACAAGATAATAAGGTACTTACATAACCCCAAGGCGTGCTTAAAGTCATAATTTTGTTGAACAATTGATTTTCAGGCGATATGTCCAGACATTTTCTGCAAAAAACTGCAACATTTTCAAGCCTATTATACAACCATTTAACCAACATTATTTTGGGATGTGTTTATTTTCCACAAAATACTACTCTTATTTACAAATAAAAATGAAAGTTATATAAGACTTATATGGACTGTTAAGCTATGTGAAATATTACATATCAGTGTAAAAGTAAGACTTGGGGTTTCACATTTGCTCCAAAGCACCTGCATCCTCTTCCTCATCCTCATCCTCCTCTTCAGCTTCATGGGCATCAGGTCTTTGTTTCTTTGTACACCTGGGGCATCAAGGAGAAACAGATTGAGGTGCCATTGTTGTTTACCAGCTCCACTTTGCCACCACCCAAGAGCACAAGCGAGGAATCACTCCAAGGCCTCGAGTATTAGTTCTTTAACTAGTCATGATTTGAGTTGCACAGCACATCTGGTCTACTCCTGTGTAGGCAGTGATGACCAGTCACACAAAGAATTTGTGTAGCCTACCTGCTAATAATGAAATGGAAAGTGATAAAACTATCATGTGATTTTTGTTTTTAAAACAAAAGATTATATCTGAGTTTTCTCAAATCAGAGATGTGGAAATGCTTTTTACCCCCCCCTCCCCCCCAGAGGTGGGTAATCCAGGTCTAAAGAGTAAAAAGCCAGACCAGGATTTGGTTTCAACCAACTAGCTGAGCACTCTGTGACTAATGGTGCGTTCTATTTGTGCTCGTAACTCGTAAATCACGAGTTCACGACCGGAAGCTGCAACTGGAACGCCCCCCGAAGTGGGAATTTCAAGTCGTGAACTGGGAGGAATCGACACAAACCCGACTTCAGAATTCAAGATGGCTGCGCCCTTTAATCAATAGAAGTTGTTGTAGTTTTATTAGCGCTCGCATCTTTGTGGCTCATTAAATTGGTCGACATGCCATATTATGTTGCAAGGGTGTTTTTATGCACAAAATACTGTGATATTGGGATTTCCCGCTTAGCCGGATAACCTGTCAGATTTAAGGTACTTGTAGTCTCCGGCATCGCTAAATGGTATTCCGACTTGTTGTACTGGAGCGCGGTGAACTCGTGCGTGCCGTCATTCCCAGTTACGAGTTCCAACCTCAGAGGTAACTGGAACGTCCTATTGAAGGATCTGGGCTGTGTTCCCAGGTGCTTATGGGACGTGTAGTCTTATTGGCCGGGTCTTCATGTTGGTACCTTTCTGGTTCCTGGTACAGGAAGAAGAGTGGGAAGATTAAGACGGGCTATAAAAGGGAGCACATTAACCTGGGCTGTGACGTGGACTATGACATCAACGGGACGGCCCTGCACGGGGCCCTGGTGGTCGGCTACGAGGGCTGGCTGGCCGGCTACCAGACGACCTTTGAGGCTGGCAAGAACAGGGTCACCCAGAGCAACTTCGCCGTGGGATACAAAACCGACGAGTTCCAGCTGCACACCAACGTGTGAGTGTGTCTCCCACGCCTGCCAGTGTGCGCGCATCAGCTATTTTTACCGTAGGGGTGAGACTGCTGCCCCAGACCTTGTTATCCTGGGAAGATAATGTAATTTGTCAGGCCATGAAAGGCCTGTCTGCTAAGGGAGTACTCTTAATCCTCTGTAAATCCTTTTATGTTTCTGTGAAAAAGATCAGTGTAATTAATGTTAATCATTTAATTTACAGTATAATGGTTAATATGTATGGCATGGTGGTGCAGTGGTTAGCACTGTTATCTCACACCTCTGGGACCAGGGTTCGAGCCTCCGCCATGGCTCCATGTGTGTGCAGTTTGCATGCGACCCAGTATCAGACAAGTGGGTATAGAAGATGGATAGATGGTCAATATTAAATTAGACAGGAACCAGGGGCTTTGAGGAAGCTGATAATGCATCAATCATTTTAAGTGTGAGACTGTTTAACATCAAGAATGCATCTCTGATTGGTTCCATTTGTGCTAAGCCTGTGTGATTGGAGACCTGGCTGCCCTTGGATCGCTCAGCCTGGTTTACTTTACAGGAACGACGGCACAGAATTCGGAGGTTCCATCTACCAGAAGGTGAATGACAAGCTGGAGACGGCGGTGAACCTGGCCTGGACTGCGGGAAACAGCAACACCCGCTTTGGCATCGCTGCTAAATATCAGATTGACGCTGATGCTTCCTTCTCTGTACGTCAAATATTATAGTTATATGGCTATTATACATTGTGTATATATGGGCGTTATATGGGTGCATTCATGTTACCAGGCTGAAAGGACTTTTTCGCCTTAATATGACACAGATCTGATGTTTTTCAGGGTGGTGTGGACACAGAAATCCTATCCTTTCAAATCAGATCTGAGTCTGATTTCATTCGTGGTCCTATAATTGTGGCCATGCCACATGAATAAGAACGGACAGTTCCAAATTTAATTTTTTTTGCCTATACGGCAAAGCAACAGCACAGCTGTGCCAGACATAGTTGCAAAAATGGCAAAAGCTGGCTGGCAAAAGCCAAACCGTTTGCCGTTCACCAGAGCAAAATGTGGGATGTACATTAGCGATCAGCATGTCTGTTTCGTCAGCTTTAACACCGCGAGTCGTCTCACAAATAATTTTTTTTGTTGTGACACTAATAACGTGTGCAGAAATGTATCGATGTGCGCATGTCTGCTGTTTCGAAGGACGGGTGCGTTCACATTTTTGTTATATGGGTCACTTGTACTTATGAATGTGAACTGTCAGGATAGGCAAATCCAATCTGAGCAAAAATAGGAATTGAGCAATGAGGCTTATAATGTGATGGTAGCCTTTAATGCATTTATATGGATCCATAATACTTATAATCTATGAATCCATAGTACAGGATGGATAGGTTGTGTTTCTAACTGTACACTTTATCCAGTAACATTTAGATTGGACCTTAAATTAAATGAAGAATATTTGAATGTACATATTCACTTTGAGGTTGTTTATTGAGTAAATTGGTGTGCAGTTGGAGTTTTTTCCTCACTGCTGTTTTCATCTTTTTTTTTTTTTTTATTCTGTAGGCCAAAGTCAACAATTCTAGCCTTGTGGGACTGGGCTACACTCAGACACTGAAGCCAGGTGAGGCTTTAACCGCAGTTGGCGAAAGCATTTTAACTCCAAGTAATATTAAACAATGTTTAAGCTACAATGCAATTCAGTTGGTTTTAGAATTAGTTACAGAAGAGATTAATGAATAACTCTGATCAATATTTGACGGATTCCCCATTCCTTCCTGCTTAGGTATAAAGTTGACCCTCTCGGCCCTCCTGGACGGGAAAAATATCAACGCTGGCGGCCATAAATTGGGACTAGGCCTGGAATTTGAGGCATAGAATGATTTTAGTGCTGCAATATTCTGCAAATGTTTTATTAGCTACATCCATCACCTCAGTTCCTTTAAGTGTACCAAGATGGGAAGCCAGTGTTTATTTTTTTTATTATTATTTCAGTTCATTGTAGAAAGGGTGTCAATGTCAAGGAAGTATCATATGGTGCAGAATTTAAGATGAGTCTATGATTACACAAAAAAACACTAATTGAGTTAATTTTCTTAAATTCATGATCATTCCACGACACACGAGGGCTTAATTATTTTCTCTTGTATTGTTAAGTGAAAAAGATTGGTCAAACAAACAAGTCAGAGAGCGCCAAGTAAAACTGCTTGTAGAATCTGTTGTCCACTAGATGGGGCTGTTGCATGCGTTACAGTGTTGGTCCGTGGTACTGGGTTACCATGTATATTTGGAAAATGTGAAATATTGCCATTAATTCGGAAAAAAAAGATTCTTCAGGGAAGATGGGATGCATTGATTAGTTATCGCTTTGTGTGTTGGTCTGGTCACCCTGCACTTAAGCAACAGTACTTCTCTAAGGCACTAAAAGTTCGTGTGTATCACTTGTATGTGTGGGTCTTGTCACATTATTAGTAGTTAAAAATATGTATATTTTACGATGTCCTATTCTTACCTTCTTCCTGTGGGCTAAAAGCAGAGCTGGTTAATGGGGGTCAAGTTAAAAAGAAGATTACCCCCTTCACATAATCTGCCTATCCACAGAATTGCTTCAGGTAGAATCGGTACATTTTCCTTGGAAATGTCGTCTTCCGTTTTTAAGTTAAAAAACAGGAACAAACCCCTATATACTTGATTATTGTTATTCCCATAATAGTAATAAAAGAATGACCTTTATCTGACCTGTGACTTTTTTATTATTATTATTATTCTGCTGATTTCAGCAGAAATGGTAAAAGTGTCTAAGTAGCATAGTGTGTAAGTAGCGGAGTCTCAGTAAAGTACACTTTACTCGTAATCCCAGTACTCTGTTCTATCGGTAACGGTAAGGTTTAAAGCAGCAGAAATAGAAAGTAACCAAAGGGAAATTAAAAGCAGTTAACACACTAAACAGACTCCTTTATATGGACTGCTTCCTAGTTCTCGAAAGTATTGGGTAATCGAATTTTCAAACTATACAATTGCATGTCATGGTTTTGTAGCAAACTGGACGGGAGGGGCAGAGGGTCACATAATATACTAGGTTTATTTAATACAGCGTGATTGCGCATTTTGCATAGACATTTAAGCAGTGAGACAGGAGATGCATACCATTCCTGCGAATATTTAAAGTAAATGCGGTCACTTATAGATGCATGAACTATTTTAATCATGTGATCGCTTAACTAGTCTTTAGTTTTGCTTTTGGTTGCAAAGTCCTATTTAGAGGGTGGGGTTAAATAAAGAGCTCCACAAACACCAGATGCTCCCACTGGCTTCTGATGGTGAGCGCGCGGACTTGAGCCCTACGCAGCCAGTTAACGCGAGCAGTCCCTCCTACCGCGCGCCGTGAGCGCGCATCCGCGTCCCCGCGCTCAAGATGGCGATCGCGAGGAGCAGGACGGTTCGGTGCGCGGCCATGCGCTCCGCGGCGGCAGTCGTCACTCTGCTGCTCGCCTCCCACCTCGTCTGTGTGGCAAGTACGTGACTTGGGTGCCTCGCAGTAGAATTAGGCTTGCCTTTTTCCAACGAAAAGGGGAGAGGAGTGGGTTAAGCTGGAGTACGGGGGGTGGTTCCGGCCGGTCCGCCGGGAGGTACGTGAGAGCAGCCTTCCGGCTACTTTCGCCCTTGCATGCTTACCTGTCGTTACACCCGGGCGACTAACCCCGCTGAGCCCTAATTAGCCCGGATCAGATGTAAATGGAACCGGGTATCGGTTCTCCCGATGACGGATGTGCTCCGCTTCGCCTTAGTTCCCTAATGTCACAGTACTCACTCGGCCAAACATAAACAGCTGCATCTTACATCCGATTACTTTCTCTCTCTGCATGCAAGATGCCGATCGACTTTCCCGAATCTCGTGCGCGTGGCCGCCACGCGCTGTCCGCTCTGCTTTATAGGGACCTGGGCCCGGCTTCCCGATAACGCGCACTGTTAGCGCGCTAAGGAGACTCTTACGTAAGATATACTCCGTGTACGAACGCTTCGGGAATCGTGCCATAACGTTAAGAGAGAGGTTAAGGTGCAACTTAAGGACTGCTTAGCGATAAGAAGGTTTTGGGAAACCGGGCCTTGATTCATACGCAACCCCATTCCCACCTCCCTCTGTGTTTATATGCATATCTTCTTTGAATGCATATATTTGTTTAAAATAAGAGCGTATCACTCCTTCACACGAACGAAAGCGTTTGCCGGCAGTCTGCTTGTTTGCTTAGCGCCCCGTCAGCAGCACGCTGTCTGCAGTCGGTAATATATCCTGTTCCGTCTCTAGGAGCTCCTTTGCACAGCAGGTAGGGCTGGTTCGCCCACAATCCAGATGGTTATTTGCCTACAGGTGCCCTTAAGGTGTCGCATTACCGGCATGTTTGTGTCTCTAAATTGCTGAAACGTGCCCTTTCCTGCAGGCATTTCTGTGTGTGAAATGTGCAGCTCGTTTTGCAGAAGGGAATTAGTTCCCACATTAAGAGAGGCAGCGCGTCTTTTACGTCATTCTGCTTTTAGGATCCTTTGAACTGTGACGTCATTGTTTAACGATTGGCTAACATGACGCAACACTGCCATTTGTTGTGACTCATAAAATGGAATGAAAGGAACCATTATCACGAACAAGGACAGGATCAGTTCCCTGGCCAGTTTGCTTACATTCCACTCACTCAGTCGCTGCAAATATTAAGGCATTGATGGTAATTACTAACTGCACCAAGCATTTCACCTTTATATTGTTTGTATAAATAAACTCATTGTTGATATCAGTTATAAAGTCTTATAAGATTCTTTACTAGGGGGTTAAACAGAGTAACAAATTCAGTCCATATTGTGTAAGTACATGGAGCTTCTGAGAATGTGGCTAAGTTGATTACAGCTGCGCTTTAGCCAGCTAAGGTAACTTAAGGTATGCAGCTATATTCTGTGATAGTTGTTTGGGGTTGGTGTGGGGTGTAACATTTAACCTTATATAAAACAAGTAGGGACAAAGTAGTAGACATGTAATAGTTTTCACTGGCATAGGTCACCAATTGCTGATGACCTTGGTAGGGCTGCCCCCAACTAAAGATATTCCTAGTCGACTAACACTCCTGCATTTTAGGGATTAGTCGAATAATCGTTCATTTATGATATTAATATAATAACTTGCGTATATACAAGGAAAGGTACAGTCCAAGTT
>JAODKM010000046.1:3390334-3412261 GCA_026780845.1 Petrocephalus sullivani | reverse complement strand
AAAATACTGTGATATTGGGATTTCCCGCTTAGCCGGATAACCTGTCAGATTTAAGGTACTTGTAGTCTCCGGCATCGTTAAATGGTATTCCGACTTGTTGTACTGGAACGCGGTGAACTCGTGCGTGACGTCATTCCCAATTACGAGTCACGACCTCCGAGGTAACTAGAACGTACCATAAGACTCTTGGTTGGTTGAAACAAAATCCTGGTCTGGATTTCCACTCTTTGGCCCTGAATTCCCCACCTCTGCCCCCACGCCTGCCCCCTTGTTGAGGGGGTGCTTCGCAGCCCTGACCTCAGGATAGTCTGCATGTGATCGATGGTCTCGGGCAGTGGCAGGCCGAAGGTCTCGGGAAGCAGGAGGCTGAGTAATCCCGAGAGGGCCATCAGGCTGCTCATCAGCATATACGGCAGGAGGCGGTCGAACTGTCCTGTGTGATACAGGGAAGGAGTCGCGTCACCCCTCTGTGGCGAAGACTCTCCGAAAGCTGGGTCTCTAACATGCTCTCACCATTTAAAAGTATCTGTCTGCTCAAAGTATATAAACGCCAGCCACCCCTTTAAGGAGAAAGCCCCCAGTGCAGATCCTATACATGTATGGCTGGTGTTCTGGAACCCAGGAATCCATCCATCTTCTAACTGCCCATCTTGAACTGGACTGCGGGGGAACCAGGAGGTGATTCCAGGCAGCATAAGGTACCGGGCAGGGGTACATCACACACACACACACACACACACAAACACACAGTGCACCTATTCATGTCTTTAATCATTAATCCTATGACAACCATAACCCCTACACCCGCCCTAACTTTACCCATGAGTAGTCAAACTAAATACTGTATAAGCCTTTTGGCATTTTTAGTTATTTTGATTGCAGTCAGAGATTTTCATAAACTTAAGTTTCCCCATTTGGGGACTGAAAAAATGTAATATAACAATAATGTAACAATGTGATATATACATAATGCGCGGGCACACATACAGTACACTAACTATCATACTGACTTAGAAATATCAGGTCACCTAACTGCTCATTTTCAGACCCGGGTTGTAACCCAAAATTTCTCCTGGCGCCCCCATATTCAATTTTATGTGGAATGTAATATATTGAAGGGCCCCTGAAAAGTGCCAGGGCCCACGCCCCTACTACACCCCTGCTTCAGAATTTGGAAAGAAGCCGGAGTAGCGATAGACATCACACGTATTTTATAACGCGTAATGCGAACAAGGCCAAAGCGGAAGGTGCCTGAAGAGGGCACCGGCGAGCGACAAACTGACCCAGGTAGACGAAGTATGGCGCGGAGATGCTGCCCACACGCGAGGCCATGGAGCAGGCACCCGCGGCGCTGTTGCGCAGCACGGTGGGGTAGAGCTCTGCGGTGTAGCCGTAAACGATAGAGAAGGCCGCCGTCACCCCAAACTTCCCCAGCATCTCCAGGGTGATGGACAAGGCAACCAGATCTGCCCAGGAAGCAGCGGACGCTTTATACTCCCTACACCAGTGTCTCCCAACACGGCCTGCGAGGACCACCAGACAGTCCACGCTTTTGCTACCTCAGCTCCCTGGCAGACAGTGCACATTTTTGCTCCCTACCGGGAGCTGGGAGGTAGCATAAACACGGACTGTCTGCAGACCCCGAAAGACTGGGTTGGGAAACCTTGCTATGCACGACATGGTACACATGGTAAATCCTATATATATATATATATTCATTGATACAGTACTGTGAAAAATTCTTGGGCAGTCAATGAAAATTAAGTTTAAATGAACTTCGTGTCAGTGTGAAACAGCTCAGAGTGTGTCACCTTCGCCATTTCAAAACCTCTCCATAAGTCACCCCAGAATGTGCAGCAAACGTCCCATTCACCCGTGAATATTTTTACTCAATCTCTGGCACTTTTTTGTTTGGGTGATCAATACCTTATTGCATTAATTAACTAATGAAGTTAATTAATTAATTGTGCTACAACTGAAAATTAAGGAATACACGGAATGGCTGAGGTGCCCCTGAGGAGAGGTTTGGGACCTGAAGCGGTGTTTAGATAAGATAAGCCATCCAACAAGATATCAGTCGCTCTGGGTAAATGGAAGAAATTCCTGTTACTTTTCATTGTTTGCAAATGTTCTATAGCTTTAAGACTTTTGCACAGTACTGCACGTATTTTCCTCACGTATGAGTGAGTGACAGGGACCCTAAACATTTGTGACTTAACTGGATTGGTCTGGGTTGCGGGCCCCATTTCATATACTTTCATGGCGGTGCCCCTGCATGCAGACAGCTGCTTTCCATCGCGGCTCTTTTACCGTCCATTTCACGAGCGTGTGGAGAACAATCCGCTCATCTGTGCCTCCCTCCTGACAAAAAGCCCTTACCTTGGGGTATGAACTGAATAAAGAGAAGCATGAGCCCGCCCAGGAAGAGCGTGGAGAAGAGACAAAGGCGTCTGGGTGCGTAACGGAACAGCAGCCAAGCCAAGGTGTAGGCGGGGACTTCGATGGCCGCCGAGATGAAACAGTTGAGGTAGGCGCTCCCGTGCAAGTTGGAAGTGTTCAGTGACAGAGCAAAGTATCCGATGGAGAGTATGGTCCTATGGACATGGAGATAGAAGCTTTCTACTTAGATGCACTCAAGTAACAGCAGAATCGTGCCTTGCCAGAAGGTGCCAAGATGCGCCAACCACGACTTCTCTGACACTCACCACACCAGGCCCAGCGTGATGGAGATGTAGCGGATGTTGGCTGTGCGCACGAGATCGCAGATGTTATGGGAGCGCGGGTTCACGGACTTGGAGTCGGCCTGCAGCACACGTGCGACAACATTCTTGTTTGTTTAAAGGACAATGGTGTGGGCCGGCTTTCGACAGAAAACAGTACGGAGAATGTCAACAACTGGACATCTGCGGGGATCTCTGAAACCCCAAAGAAGACTAAAGACGAGACCGACGGTACAAAACACGGGAACCACCATGACACTGTTCCTGAGTACATTTCTGTTTAAGTGTTGGTTAAAGTCCCAGGTACTGAACACGTCATCATGCTTTAGGGTAAGCATTTGTCGTCAGTGCTTGAAAATTGAGGCGCAAGGTATTGTATCATGTCCATGTAAAAACTTCTGTTATTCTTTTGATTTAAGAGTGGTGCTAACTTGATCATTTGGTTATCTTTCCTCAAAAGTATAATGTGAGTTAAAGAATGATTTGGAATTAATTACCAACATTATCTGGGAAGTGCAGTCGTAGAGGTAGGAAAACGCGTAACGTGTAAATATATCCTGATATATTTCTCTCTTATTATAAAAATATATCGATGTATCTATCAAAGGATGTGAATCACACTGCTGTGGCTAAAGAATTATGTAAAAGATGCCAACATGGTAATATGGACTCAAATTCAGAGAAACTGATCTGAAATAACATTTCTGCTTGATTTTGTTGGAATAGAAACTCTGAACTGAGCCGCGCGTGTGTCCAGGGACAGCAGACAAATTTCTTATGTCTTCTGTGAAATATGGGGTAAATACAAAGCTCAAACTAAGCCTGAGTAATATTCGTCTTTTATACCACTTTTATATTGACTTTGTCATGACTTAAATCTGCTTCTCCAAGAGCCCTAAATCACCAAAAACTACATAGTATCGGTCATGCTAAAGTCTTAGGCACAGATGTTCTGGTAATAATCTGGTACCGATTTACATATAATCCTGTTATGATGAAGCTTTTATATTTCTAAACGAACAAAATAAAATTCAAATAACATCATCTTATACCGCAATGCCCATACCTCAACCGTATAATCGGATTTCATTACCAATAATTCCCAGGGATGGTGTTTCATGCTTTTAACATGCTACTAAGCTAAAACCATCTCATCATTGAGCTTAGGAATCAAGCATTAATATTCTTAGGATTATATGGGAAATGACCCTGCGTGGGTATAGAAAGTTATTTTACGTCATGTGTTTTTATTTTATGTAAACGGATTTAATAGTTCGATGGATCATTGAGGATGCAAACGAAACTAAGAAGCACCTGGACAGATTGAAAAATGGTCTCTGGGGGCGTGATCCTGTTCTTCCTGGCTGCATCTCTCAGTACAGCCTCAGCTTCCTCCTCTCTGCCCTGGGACAGCAGCCATCGGGGAGACTCTGGAATAAGCCTGCACCATAATAAACTGGGAGTAAGGGAGGATCTGGCCCGGGTTGCCAGCTTGGTCAGCAAGAAGTAAGGAATGATCTGTCCAGAGTTTCCAGATTGGTCAAGATCAAAGAGTTAAATAATTTTATAAGATACAGGTCAGGCCAAAAATCACTTCAACATTCCAAAGAAAAAATGATTAAATCTCTATCACAGAGAGACAGATCTGTCCACCAAAAAAGGAATCTGACATATCCGAAATGAAGCGAAAATTGGCAAAATCTTCTAGAAGGATCTAGATGCAGACTGATGATACTGATGTGAGGAGGTGCAGCGAGAGATTTTGGGCCCCATAAAAGTACATCATATTGGGCTCCCAACGTACACCAATCCAATTACGTTCCATGTTTTAGGGCCGCTGAGCGGAATCATCCTGACTCGCCCCCCACTTTACAACCCCCCTAAAAATAAGGCTAATGATCTATTGATAGAAAGCCCTATGACATGCCATTTCACACACCTACCACCAGAGGGGGGCATAAAGGAAACCGGGGAGGGTGAGGGCCAACAGCAAGGTTCTCCAGTCTCTGATGAAGAAGGCGACCAGGGGAAGAACCATGTAGCCGATGGCAAAGAAGATACACACTCCCAGGGTCGAGTAGATTATCCGAATTGATGGGCTTAAAATCTCAGAACCTTCAGGCAGAGGACAACAGAGGGGAGACAATGTTACATGCATCAAATGCCAACTTATGTGCCTTCAGACACATTCATACATACCCAGCACAAAGGCTGCCACATAGTTGGAGATCTGGCCCATTCCGACTATAAAGAACAGAGCGCAGAACATGGCCCAGGATGTGGAGAAAACCTGGAATAACGTAAACAAGGTCTGAACTGCCATTGTCCCAAACAGCACTGGTTTTCTCCCAAACCTGATGAACACAAAGCAAAGCATCAGTTGTTATTGTTGTTGTTGTTTTTATTAAATATTATAATTATTACCCCAAAACCAATAACATGCCAGAAAACAACAGCGATCCAAATGGCCAAATAGTTACTGGTACTGTAACTAAATTTACGTTTCACAATAGAATTTTGAGTCCTATTTTTCTGGACCCCAGGAAAGCCGCGATAAAATGGAGGTGGTGCTGAGGGTTAGACAGGAGGAGTTCCAGATGTGCTCACCTGTCAGACAGCTGTCCGGAGACAAAGGAGCCAAGCAGCACCCCAGCGAAGAGCAGGGAGGTTGTGAGAGGGACCTTCCATTTCTCATCGCAAACCAGGTCCCACTGCAGTGAGACAGGGAAAGCATGCATTCACAGCAGCACAAATGGATCTTACTGTATACATGGGGTCACTACTGCATAAACAATACCATGCACAATGTACTTAATTTAAACTAAATATTAATTTGGGTGGTGTTGTGGTTCAATAAAAGGCTCACACTTCCAAGGTTGTGGGTTTGATTGCATGTGTATGGAGTGCACTTCCCTGTGCTGATATTGCAATTTCATCTCCAATTCCAAGAACATGCCACTTGAATTGCCTCTCTGTAAACTGTTTATAGCGTGTGACTGTGTGTTCTGTGATGGATTGGCATCCCATCCAGCCCTGAACTCTAGGCTCATTACAAGTCATCCATCCGGAGCATCCCAGACGCTATGGGAATAAGGCAGTATAACTAACCTAGGGTGGTTGGGTATATATTCACTAATTGAAATCATATCACTGAATCTCTATAATCTGAGCCTAGCTACAGGTCTGCAAAACTTTTATACGAGGAAACTTGTTTGACAAAAGAATGATCTCATAACGTTAAAATAATGTGAATCACCTGAGGGACATAGTTGCTGGCTGTGTTAACTTTAAGTAATTTGTGAGTATTTTATAAGTACTCGGGTGCCTCCGTCGGTAACGCCCCCATAATTAAGGGTTCTGTTTCTGCCACTGTCTCCGTGAGTTTACTCGCTGTGTTTGCGTGACTTTGCCTTCTCCTACAGTACAGACACTTATGGACATTGTTAAAAGATGCTGCTAAACTCCACGAACTGCACGCGGAGACCCACACCTTGGACTGATCGATCTCAGTCCCAGAAAACAAAAAAAAAAATTGCATTTTCAAGAGAAAAAAAGAACACATTAACGATTGAATTAGATGTGTTTCGATGCATTACAGCAATAATTAAGTTACTGACTATTGACCAGCGCGCGCACATACATGTACAGTAAATATTGTAATATGTGGGGCCATTCAAAAAAGCATTCTAAAACAATTCTAAAAACAATGACTGTCCCATACGTGGAATAATAAATATCCTACAGTAATACGAAGTCTCTTGAAATATCTCTAATGCGGAAACGCCACAGAATTAACTTTCAGTGAAAGTGTATAAATGCAGTGAAAAGCCCGTTTATTAAATGTTAGTTTTCATTTGTGGACAGATGCAGCTGTTCTTTTTGTACTCGTATAATTACCTCGGACACTATGGTAGAGACATAGATGCCGCGGTCGTACTCCCATCCATCCTTGCAGGCTTCCTGCTGTATCCCGGTAAGGTTCACGTCGATGCCCGGCAGGTAGCCCTTATCCGAGAAGCCCTGTATCACATCCAGCCGGTATCTGCTGCACCGGCTCTGCGCCACCGCGCCTCCGCTTTCCTCCACCAAAGGCAGGGCGCTGTTCCGCCACTCCGCGCTGAGGTTCGCATTTTCGGGGATCAGGCAGCGGTGCGCCGGCGTGTCCCCCAGGAAGACGATGGCTATGCCGGTGAAGCCGTTCGGGACGATGCTGAGGCTCAGCAGGAAGAACACGGCTCGCTGGAAGGGTCCCCATTCCCCGAGAAAGGCGGTGGCATCATCGTATTCTCCGTCGTGCATCGTAAACTAAAGCGTGTCATTGGTGCAAAGCGAACGGAGTGCGCCGCTGTCACGCCCGGGACGTTTATACTGCACCTTGCACCGAGTGAACCGTAGTGCTAGCTGACCTACCCCCCGAAAGCGGTCAAAGTACAAGCGGTTCCCGTTTCATCCCACCAACAGCTGTCAGCCGAAACCAAGGCAAATACGCAGATGCGGTAAGGGTAAGGGTCCGACCCGTCAGCATGCGGGACAGCGCGGACAGCCGGCGGCCGCGGACCCCTGCAGGCGACGGGACACTTACCTTATCGCCCACTAAAGGAAATAAGCCATGGTTACCTTTGACTCCAGATATTACTTCCCTGTTAAGGTCATTGACGGATTTAAAACAGCACTCTGGTAACCTTTAACTAAAGCAATAATAACAGCAGTAAATTGTTCTCTTGGTCAAGCATATTGCTCGCCATCAGCAATCTTCAATTAATATGCAGCTAATAGAATAGAGTTATATTGGGCAAAATTGTCTTAAAACGTTTAGTTATAACATTGAGAGGTTCAGCCTCAGGTCTGGTGTGCAAGCCAATATATGCAAATTAAAGAATAGCACATAGATTTTTCCAAAGATAATGAATTATTTAAATCATTTAAGAGAGAGAGCTGACACAGCTGTGTCCAGAAGATTCATGATTCTTCTGTGAGTCCAAAGAATATAAACACTTGTATCTTACACACAGACATATAGTTTACTGTAGCCTGACAGAATTGTAACAGTTCCCAGCCCAAAAACAAAGTAAACTTAAGTAGTGAATACAGATTAGATTATGTGCCCTAGGATGGCAGTGACACGGCAGCAATTCTTCAGGGCCTTGAATGAAAAGGGCCTAAATAACTATTTAAAGTCCGGGCACGTGTGGTTCTGTGGTGGGAAGAACGCAGTATAAATAGTGACAGATTGGAGGAAGCAGGAGAAACCGCAGAGAGGGGACGAAGAAACGGCGCAAGTCAGGTCACTGTACAACTTGCTTGGGTTGCTTTGTGAAATGTAACTTAATTCCACAAAGAATTGAAACTCTGCATTACAGGATCGGGTACAACTGTGACTTGCTGACTAGGACTTCTGGACTCTGTTGGAATCTCAAGGATAGATTATTACTATTATTATTATTATTATTATTACTACTAGTAGTAGTAGTAGTAGTAGTATGTCATTTAGTTACTGCCACAATGGGGTCGTAAAGTAGAAGGGAGGCCCAATTTTATGGTCATCATTTTTACTGAACGGCAACTTCGAATAACCAGAATTAGTATAATGTGAAAAAATGCAACGTGCCCATAGTGAGTCACATGTAGCGAGACCAGTGTTGCAGGTTGTATCTCATGTAACTTATGCCCGGTTAAATGTATTATCTTTTGCATAAGCCTTCTTTTTTCATTCAGTTGTATTTAACCAAAATACATTTGTTTTTGTTTTTTCCTCTTTGACAAACTGGAATTTGTGTTCATTTATTACTTCTGGAAAATCCTTTGAATGGTTTGTGGAAGCTGTTCAGCTGGTGTTATGACTGTTTTTTTAATGGTGATCCAGGTTCAAGAGCTGGAGACACCAAAGGCATGTAAACAGAAGTGTACAAATGTAATTTACTGGCAACCGCTGATAACACTCAGTGTCTTATTGCTTATTGCTGACTGTCTGTTACCCCAGTGCCACTGGACAGCTTTATACAGCTAACCCTCTATTTAGTTAGTCAGGTTTTTGGAGACCAGCCATTGCACACTACCTTTCCCAGACCTGTTTCCATTTAAACCTTTAAAATGCTGCACATTTGGTGCCTATTGGTTCATCAGTAGATTTTTGCCAGTCTGCAGTAAATGGCTGATTGCTAACAAATGGCATGGATAGAAACCACTTGAGAGAAAGCATTCTTTAGAGCACACGTCCGTAATAGTAACCGTGCCTTTTAAAGCCTTTTAATCGACCACAGGCATTATGTACAGGGCACAAAGTTATATATATATCCCCTATTGCTTATATATATATATATATATATATATATCCCCTATTGCTTACTCAGTACAGGGATACAGTGAGCCTTGAGCTTTATATAAAATTGTAGAAATGAGGTAGGGCTTTAGAGTCTCCACTGCTCATATGATGACAAGGCTTTCCTATCATAGTGAAAAACGAAAGATAGCCCTCAATGGAAATTTCCTATTGATAAAGACAATTCGCCATTCTGTCTCCTAGCTAAACCTTAGCTCTTATGGTTATGTTTGAGGTGTGCTCTGATTTGCTGATATTTGCATCACCACTGTACTTTTGATTTGGCACATCTGGTGTTCTTAAACACCTGCACCATCCAGCAAGGGTGCAGAATGCCAAAGCATTCTGCCAGGAGCTTTTCTACACATCGGTAAAACACTGCTGGCGCCACCTTCAGGCCAGATGGCATGCTGCCAAATTGGAAGTTACCTTGCAGGCCTACATGTTGTAAAGAGCAGGGATGGGAACAAGCAGGCGTGGATGGGGACTGATTTTCAGCCCAGGAGTTTTGTGCCCAAGACCAGCCCATTTTATCTTCGTTCTGGGGGAACTTTGATAATGCTATAGTTCAAGTTTTACTATCCTGATTAGTTTGATTTTTTCAATCTGGATCAGTTTTGAACTTGTTTAAACATATTATTTTGTTTCCGAGTGAAACAATGGTTAAGCAGCCCTCCCGATTGGCCACTTTCGGACTGGGAACAAGTCACTCCTTTGCTGAGTACAAGTCAGTTCTTGAGTCATGTGTTCTCAAGTCAAGTCAAGTTGTATCATCAAATTTGTGACTCTTGGGTTGAGTTGCAAGTCAGTGACTTGAGTCCCCATCTCTGGTAAAGAGTGCTATATGTATATCACTCCCAGAACGTAGCACATGAAAAGCCTCACAATGTGCCCTGTGATGTTACTAAAACAGTCGGCAAATCTCAGTGCTACATTCCATGTATATTCATATGTCACTTGGAGGTCCTATTTACAAAGCCTACTTTTAGGAAACACATCTGTTTCCACTTTTAAAGGGGCACAAAATAGGCTCGTCCCTTCCTGCATCAGGTACCAGTACTTGGATTTCTTGTAATAAATAAAAGATCTGCAGTAGCTCTGGGGAGTTAACAATTGGGATTGCCCTCCTCTTTTAGAGCTCCAAAATTCAGATTTTTTTTTTGTTGCTAAAGATGGCGTCTTCACCAATTGCCACCGCATTATGTTACTTCTTGGAATGAGTATTTCTGCCCCCCCCCCCTCCCAAAAAAGTCTTATCTTCCCACTGTTGATTGTCTCATGATTATCTTTGTCAAGAACGCATTTATAGGCATCACTTCAGCAAAACTGATCGAATCTCACCTGAATCAATAATTACGTCTATAAAAGTAGTTTGCCATTAACCAGCCCATCTCGGATAAATTTCAGAAAATGTGTGAAAATGTGTGTTGTCAACCTTCTGGGTGGCTGGCAGTGGGTGTAACATGAGGGGTAGTCTAACGGTGCCTTTGGTTAGAAGTGTAGGGCTTTTGCTTGGTTTCATTCATTCCTCTTGTTGTGCTTACTCTAATCTATGTCTTCTCCTGCACACTCAATGTCTGCTTTAAGAAGTCGTGCTGCTCACACCAAACGGCACACACGCCATTTATCACCATGTCTGTGTGAACGCAGAGGTGACAAAGGTCCATTTGATACGTTTGATATTATTAGATACACACCATGTTTTTAGATAATGGTAAAACAGCGGCTATTCCCTGTTGTTTATCTTACTAGGCCCGTAAAATCTGAATACGCACAAATGAAAAAGTAATAGAGTAGAAGAAGGGTTCCAATGTCCAAGGGGTTTATTGGGTTTTTGCTGGAGCGCCCGTAAATGAGTTACGTAACGGACATGCAACGCTAAACTGTGTCTCCCTCTGAACTTCAGACTAATGCAACCCTGTCTGATGCTCGAGTCTGCCTTCTTCTGGTTAACCGGTGACTCATTAGCTGTAGCAAATATTCATTTAGTGTTCATGAGGCAGTGTCTTAATGTCTTTAATAGGTAGTATTCTACCAATATGAAGTTAGTGGGGGGTGGTGCAGTGTCCTGGTGTAAAACTCCGTGGACTTACATTCCCAAGGCAGTGGGTTTGGACCCCACCACCACCACCTCAGTGTCTGGAGCTTATATCTGTGTTCCTCTGAGTTACTTCTGGATGTTGGGGTTTCTTCCAATAGTTCAAAAATGTGCAGTCAGGCCCTTAGATTTGTTAATTTTACTCAATAAAAAAAATGTAATATTTATCATCTACTCCCACCTTGTGGTGGGATGTGTATATTCTTTTCTCAGATTTATTTATAGGAAAATGAAAGTAGTAAAAGTACATTCCAGGCTTCATCACAGGCATAACACTCACACACACATATATGTATATGTATATTATTTTAAAACTTTTTTTTTCGAGTGACTACATACTAAAATAAATAATAATAGGCTATTAACCAGGGTAGGTAACTGTTAAGACATGAGAAGAAGAATCAGCGTGAATCAGCATTAATCACACTTCTGCGGAGCGTCCAGCCTTGGTTATAACCTACTGACTCCTGGTTGTCGGGGAAGGACAAACCGCAACAGTTACCGAATTTTCATCCTGAAATCTTCATGTATTTCAGAAAGACGTCTGAGGAGCATTTTCACTAAGAGCTGAAAGGCAAGAGCTATTTAAAACATTAACCAACGATGTTTATAACAAGTGAACTAATGACAGACTTAATATTCAAACCTCTGGCGGCCTTGAGTAACAAAGGATAGTGTTATTAGGATCACGCTAAGAGACGAGAAATCATACTTCCCCAGAATGTTGTCCTTTGAAAGTTGAGGATGATTTAGGAAAATTTTCCATCTGTGTCAAAAAGAAATATTTAAAACGAGAAAAAAAATATTTAAATATAAAAAGAGAAAAACTCCATGCAGACATTCTGGCTCAGTTGCGCTCTTCTTGGATGGGTAACTGACTAATTACCTCGGTCAGAGGCTGGGACCGCGGGATCTGGAAAGTGTCCCAATCTGCAAAGGACACCAGTCCAGGGTACTGCACATGTCACTGCCATGTGCAGTTTTTTCCAACTTTATTTTTACAAACTTGCTTTTAAATTGTTGTGAAATGTCCTTTTGATTTTAATTTTTAATTTTAGTATTTTATGTCAGTTTAACTGTACGCATTTTATTTATTATTTCATTTTCTGTAAAGCACTTTGAATGACTGTTGTGTTTCTGCTATACAAATAAACCTAACTAATATTATTCACATAAACAATTAGGCAAACGTATATAGTGCACATTATAATAATGTATTACTGTAGAACAATTACATGCTATTTTAATTGAATGAATTTCTGCAGCAAATCAATGCCATTGCACTTCCTTGTTGCATAAAATATAAAATAAGACATTAACTAAAGGCTAATTTTATTGCATTTGTAAACCTTCCCTTTCCTAGCTACCTACTACTGCTCTGTTGCTAGGTTGATGTCCTAGATTCACCCAAACAACTGGCTTATTGATTTGCGTTTCTGTGCAGAATCGACGCCATAGGTAGCCGCGTACCTCACGCTGAAGGCTAGGCCGTAATGCTGCAGAAATTTAAGTACAGACGTCAGGCTACAGCGTAAGGTGCGCCATTGGATACGTGGCTAAGCGGCTACCCACGGCGTACATTTTACGCATAATCATAAATCAGCCTTAAGGGTAGGCCCAAATGGAGGGCTAGCATGCAGAATAAGTCAGACAGAGAAGGGGCAGATGGAGCGTGACCCCTGTGTGTGCATTTAGTCAAGCCATTATTACAGCTCAGATGTTAGATTTCCAAGACCTACCTGCCTCTGTTATGTATGTGTCTCTATGTATCACCATCACCCAGTAGATATTATTCTATGGAAGTAACACAACTGCTGTGCAACAATGACGATGGTCACTGTTGAGTTTATCTTCTCGTGTCCTCTTTGTCAATAAAACATGTTATGTAATAGTTCCCAGTCTTAGGGGTTTACCTGCGTCTGTTACATCTTAACACCAAGTCTTGGCCAGAGATGTGCGTAGCTTTTAATGATTAACCTTCACTCCTCCCTCTTGCTTTTCAATGAAGGAGTAGATATTTAAGGCCTCATTACAGTTGAACATCGCCATTCATACTTTAATTAAAAGTTGTCCTGCAAGACTCGTGGGATTTGGAGCACTTACGGAGAAGAAGAGCTATTGAAAAATGAAAGGAACTCGGAAATATGACAAAATTAGGGATTATGACGAAATAGCGTCTTTCATTGGACAGTGGGGACCTTTTCAGTGTCTGATTTTATTGTCCCTGGTAGCCAGCATTTTGCCGAATGGGTTCACCTGCATGTACATCGTGTTTGTAGGTGACAGTCCGCGCCATGAGTGTCTGATTCCTGAAAGCTACAACATCAGCGAGGTCTGGCGACGTGCAAGCATTCCCGTGGTGGTGCGGGATGGCGAGGAACATCGTAGCTCCTGCAGCATCTACAGCCTCGCCGCCATCAGCAACTTCTCCCGACTTGGCTACGTTCCAGATGTGGATGTCAACATCAGCGAGACAGAGCAAGAGAGCTGCAGAAACGGCTGGAAATACGATGACAACACTTACCAGTCAACAATCGTCACAGAAGTAAGTGCCCGTGCGTGGTCTGTGTCATCTGAATAGGACAGGAATGAGTAGGTACCAGATTATCCTGTTAAACATTCTGCTGGCGCAGTAAGACCGTTGAGATCATTGCCGGCTTGCTGAGGTCACACTAGGACAGCTCCTAGTACTTGTCGAAGCTTGTGGGCCAAAGAGTCGCACAGCTCTGTCTTTTGTCTATTTTTTTCATGTACATATCATTGGTGTCTGATGAAAAACGTGTATTTCCAACTATCCACAATTGCGGGAGGGTGAAAAAAGCACCTTTTTTAAGAAATTACTGAGAAATAAAGCTATAATCACACAATGTCATGCCACAAATAGACATCTCTATTTACACAGTTGTGTGGACTAATCTCTCGTCATATTCACAAGTAGCAGCAATGTTAGTTAACTAGCTTTCTAGACATCCATGTTGTTAAAATAAACAATTTAAAGTAGTCCATAGAAACGACCGTCATGAATACAATGTTAACTAGTACAAACATAAATACTAGCCAAATGGATGACTTCATAAACTATTTTTTCATTGGTCAGTTAGATGTCAAACTCTCAGTAGACAGAGGAGTACAGGCTCTATTCAGTCTACTTCAGTCTAATGTACTACTTCAGTCTAATTCAGTGTACTTCATTTTTATACTGTATTTTGTCTCGGTTGCAGTGGGACCTGGTGTGTGACAATGAGTTCAAAAGGCCCTTGACCACTTCAATCTACTTCCTGGGAGTGCTGGTGGGAACGTTCATCTCCGGCCAGCTGTCTGACAGGTTCCTGTGTGCTTGGTTCTAATTTTGCCCAAAGGAGACATACAAGTGAGGCAAATAGCACATCACAAACATATATGCAGTCAAAGGCTCGATTGGGCAAAAGTACAACTAGACAGAGCATCCAATGAGAGCCCAGGTACAAGTGTGAGCAGTATTGGAGCAGGAACTACACAACAACTTCAAACTAAGAAAGAACTAATCTGACTATTCAAGGAGCATCCAGGAAATATAACGAAGGATCAGGCCAGTAAAGAAATGAATGGAACAGATGGGTCTTGAGGCATTTCTTGAAGATGGAGAGGCAGTCTAATGACCAGAGACAGACATTATGGCAGAAGGTGCAGGGTGAAGGAAGGAGTTACAGGCAGTCCAGCAAAGAAACTGCTACACGGAGGAACACCATTAACAGAGGAAGCTCTTATAGCATAGACAGACTTTTATGTGACCAAATTGGTTGCATAATTGACTCGGGAATCGCGACGCTGTCTCCTTCCACAGGTATGGCTGGAGGCCGCTGCTCTTCGTGGCAATGATCATGCAGACCATCACCATCTCCATCCAGATCTTCTCGCCCAGCTGGGAGGCCTTCAGTGCAATTTTTTTCTTTGTCGGCCTTGGTGGATTTTCTAACTATGTGACAGCCTACGTCTTAGGTCTGTAGCACACCTGCGGCCTTCAGACACTCCAGTTTCTGATATCCCGTTTACAGATATATTTCCTTCTATGAACTACTTGGCAGGAGTCAAAATAAAACACATCACTCTTTGTATTTGTTTTATTTTTCAGTGAGGAAAATTTGTTTAAAATGTGTCTTCAGAATAGTGGTTTTGCAGAAATAAAAAAAAAAAATAAAAAATAGTAAAAAGTAAAAAATAAAAATCCAGACCAAGATTTTGTTTTAACCAACCAGTTGAGTATAAAGAGTCACTCAACTGGTTGGTTGAAACAAAATCTTGGTCTGAATTTTGACTTTCTGGATCTGAATTATTCACCTCTGTATTAAACACCTCTGGTGGCAGACACTGCTTATTAGAGAGTATATAAAACTTAACAAAAAATAACAAAAATGTTAATACACGTGTTCTCAGGTTCTCTTTGGCATCATGGTACACCTTGTCGCGTTAATATTTAAATGAATGTCTGAAGGATTTACTTTGGTAAATATAACCCACACCACAGGCTCTGAGATCCTGAGTCCCCAGACTCGGGTGGTGTTCTGCTCCTTGGGGGTCTTTGTCAGCTCCAGCCTGGGATACATGGCCCTGCCTCTGGCCGCGTACTTCGTCCGCAGCTGGAGGCTGCTGCTGGTGGCCATGGCAGCTTCCGGGATCCTCTATGTCCCACTGTGGTGGTATGTGTCTCCAGTGGTTAAACTGGCTTTTGTAAGGGTGGGGGGGGGCTTCTTTACTCACAGTGGTCAGTATCTCTCAAAACATCTTTATTTACCTCGACTCGCACCATTGGTTTGTACATATTTTATCGACTTAAAACCTACTTAGTTACATCTCACATTTACATTACGTCATTATTTACATCTACATTATTATAAATACTGAAGCAGAGGGAGCTCAGCTCCGGCTGGCTGTATTGCCGAGGTGAGGAGGCGGAGCTGGGCCCTGACCGGCTGTATTGCCGAGGTGAGGAGGCGGAGCTGAGCTCCGGCCCAATTTAAACTCTGGGTGTCTCACACCTGGCTGCTGTGCATCTCTGCACACAGTGTTTCGAAGCACTAAACCTACACTAGTGGCCAAAATTCTAGAAGCACACCCAATTTTTAGAGCTTGCATGACTTCATTCAACTTTTGCTCCATTTCATCATCCAGTGAATATTTGTAAAATCATACATTGCACTGGAGTTACTAAATTGTCCATAGTTGTATGTGTGAGTGACTGGTGTGTGACTCTGCCCTGCCATGGGCTGGTGCCCCGCCCTCGGTTATTCCCTGCCTTGTGGTTGTAGTGTCCCAGATAGGCTCCAGATCCCCTACCACCCTGAAAAGGACAAGCGGTTACAAAAGATGGATGTATGTCTTGGAAATAACCTACGTTAATGCACTAAAATGAATATTGACCCCTATATCGTCAATAAGATTTGGCACTACTGATTAGAAATGGCCCGTGTTACATTTCCATCTTGCAGGCCTGTATTTAATGCTGCACCGCAGCATTCTGAGGTCTGCGTGTGCTCCTCAGGATAGTTCCAGAGTCTCCTCGCTGGCTGCTTTCTCAGGGAAGGGTGCGAGAAGCTGAGGCCATCCTGCGCGAAGCCGCTAGGAGGAACGGGCTTAGTGCTCCGCCAGTCATCTTCACCCAGACGGAGGTGAGGGCTGTATAATTAGAATCCAAATCAGAATCAGGTTTATTTGCCAAGTATGCTGTAACATTAAAGGAATTTGTTTATGGTTATTGGTGACTCTCTAGCACTCTAACAATAACAATACATACACTAATAGATTGAATACAAGACAATTGACAACAAACAATTTTACAGAGAGATACCCAGTGGAATTTGTACAATTTACACTAACAGTATAATTAACAATATACAATGTACAATATACAACTGTGAATATGATACACAGCATCCAGTACAAATGATTCAGTCCAAGTATACAATACACCAGCAATATACAGGTCTATTGAAATATACAGGTCAAATAATACAATAATTATGTTACTGTATACATACAGTCAGTACTCAAGTGCCCAAGTTACGAATGAGACCCCTTCCCTAAGTTTGTCTTTAAGTCAAATTTATTACTAAGTCGTAAGAATGATAGTATGGTATATAACAATAGTAATAATAAGACCGTAAATTTCAAAGTAGCTACATACGGTACTTTACTGAACCTGGAGCCAATGAACTGCAGAAGCTGCACAATATTGTACAGTGTGTTCATCTTTACGAACCGTTGTTTTTAACGTGAATTTTTGTAATAATTAGCTTTATGGCAGTCCGTTCATAAGTACGTGTTGTCCGTAAGTCGGACGTTCTTAACCTAGGGATTGCCTGTACAAGAGCACGTTCTTTCGGGATTACATAATTCTCGTGAGGATCTTCTTATTTGTCTTTTTTTTTTTTAAACGGAGGAGAAAATGAGTAATGTGCCTTGCAGTCATGGGTAACTTATTTAGTTATATATTTATACTTATTTATTTATATATACTTATTCTTTAGTTATTACTGTACATCACTGTTCCTCAAACCAGCTCCCTCCCTGCTCCAAGCCAATCAGGAACACCGAATATCTGGTAAGGGTGTGTATGCAGTTGGGTGGGAGCCAAACTATGGACTGGGTTGAGAAACACTGGTCTATAAGAAGTTTCTAACAAAAACACCTACCATTGTGGCCATTTTGAGTCCTTAGCTCCAAAACATTAGTGCTGCATCAGTTGCGTTTATCAGTGGTAGTTACAGTATATGTTATGGTTATTGGGACCTTACAGGTGGAGTACATGCTCTCTATGAGAAACAGGACACACAGCATCCTGAGTATCCTGAAGAGCTGTAATACCATCTCCATAACAGTCCTGTGCACTTTGCTGTGGTGAGTATCCGCTTCAGTAGAGGGTCAGATCTTACAGACTATCACCTGGTAATTTTGCTCGGCTGCAGCAAGCAAACCCAAACAGATCACAGTACACTTTCCCCATTCAAGCAACAGCCTTTATCATTGGGCCCGTAAAATATTCTTCCCAAAAACCATAATGGAACAGCAAGAGGTGCCCTAAAAATTGGGAACGCAATATGATTGGTCCGTTTGGGCTAACAACACCCCTGGTATACAGTATTGGGAAAAAGAAAGCACACCCTCCTTCCAGGCCCATAGTTGGTTACAGTGGATCTGGCAACCCTTCTAATAGGACCCTCTTGGTAGATTTTGGAAGCTGTGTGTGGCAGGGGGGCATAGATTTTGCCATTCAAGGGGGATTAAAGGAAAATCAAAGGGGATTCAAACTTAAAATTGTGTGCGCTGGGGCTATTCTAAACAACAATTCAGCCAAAACTTACTGATTGGTGGCTTACTGGTTGAAGAAATAAATGATGACACATTTATTAAATAAATGCTGATATACTGTTTCTTTATTTATTTTTTGTCACCAGAGGTTAGATTTATTTGTTGGCAGAAGTTGATGAGGACAACACTGTTGTTATTTAGGCCCTGGTAAATAAACATAGAATTACTGGAGGGTGAACTTTCTTACCCTGTGACAGTATATATATACATGGTCATTCACATCAGATGCACCCTAAAATTAGTTCACTGTCTTGGAAGGACTGTCATCCTTCTGGGTTACTACGCCCTCACCCTGAACACCTCCAACCTCCACGGGAACCCCTACCTCAACTGCTTCCTGTCAGCCATCGTGGAGGTTCCTGCTATCTTAGTGGCTATGATCATGCTCAAATACTGCTCCAGGCACTTCTGCCAGTCCTCCACCTTACTCTTAGGAGGCACCATAATGCTCCTGATCCGCTTCAGCCCTGCAGGTAACACTAACGTGGGACGCAGTCAACCCCGTTAGGTCCACTTTGGGTGGTCTGTGTATTTTGTGAGCAAAGATGTTTTCCCACTATGTTCCACCCCCCACCGTATTCTCTCCACCTTGAACATGCAGGGGTCTCAATCTTCCTGGAGATGCTGGGGAAGTTCTGCATCACTGCAGCGCTCTGTGTCATCTACACATTCACCACCGAGCTGCTGCCCACCATGGTGAGGAGCACAGTCATGGGCATCTGCTCCACCTCAGCCCGTACCGGCAGCATCCTGTCACCCTTCATCATCCACCTCGGTAAGGCGACGTTAGCGTCAGCATTTGATGCGCCGTTATAGCAAAAAAACTTGCAGCAAAGGATTCTGGGTACCACTTCTCTCACGCTCAGCCCCGCCCTGCGTGTCTTTTCCCTCTGTCGCCCTCAGGCAGGGCTTGTTTAGCCTCACCTGTGCCCTGTTTGGCTTTACCTTGTGTCTCAATCCCCTTGTTACCCCTGCACACCTGCCTTGTGTTTGTTCCCTGATGTTCTCCCCTTTATCAGTTAGTCTGAGTCCTGTAACCCCTGTGTTTGTGCTTGCTGTCCTGTTGGCTCCTGTGTTTCCCCGGTTTCCCCCCATCCTGTGGAATAAACGCCCCATTGGAGGGGTTTAATCCCTGTAGCCTGCATCATGGGTCGTTCCTCCCGCCGCCGCCGTCGTGACAACTTCAGAATGCTGTTAGGATTAAAACGGACTAACAGCCCGAAGAGAAATGACCTGCAAGATGATAGTCATTTGAAAGTAGTTGTAGAAAATAGAAAATAGTGTTAGAAAAAGTGTTTCAGGTTACTTTTTATAGTCTAACCTGGATCAACAGAGTCTTTTTTTGCAACATGCTGAAATATGCAATATTTGAAATAGCTCTATGTCTCTGGTAAAAGAACAACAATACATGTATATATATATATATATATATATATATACACACACACATGTAGATGTATTACAATGAATCGATGTTATGAAAATCTAGGCTGTTCTAGAGAGACCCCTCGACCCCTCTGCAATTTGTGCTGCATAAATGAAAGACACGGTGGTGACCTTGACAGGACACCATGACGAGCTCCTGCCGCACCTTCTGATTGGTGGCCTGACGCTGCTGGCTGGCGTCCTCTGCCTCCTCCTCCCTGAGAGCTTTGGCAAGCCCCTCCCGGAGACTATAGACCAGATGCAGGCTCTCAGAGGGTGAGCGGTTAAGCCACGTGAATCTAACCTTCTTCTGTATAATACAGTTATTGATTAAACAGCATCTTCCCCCCTAGAGGAAATGGAACCGTGACGCCAGCAGACCTTATCCCACACTGGTTGAGAGCAGGTTTTCGCCTGCATGAGTCTGCTTTGCTTAAAGTGGCTCTCCAAGCCCTGCCAAGTCCAACACTGAAAAGCCACCTCAAGTTAAAGTTAGACCGGACTGTGTTCTGAGTTTTGCATCAATGATGGGTCAAAAAAGCATCTATCATTGGCTTACATTTTGACTTAGCTAATTAACAATGGTTCAGATGCAAGTATAGTACAACTGCTGTTTATAAAGCGATTAATTGACGTGAGGCGTCAAACAAACTTACTTGAAAACAAATGGAAAAGGACCAGAATGCCTCTGGAAATTCTACTGGAATTTCCACTCAGAAGGATAAGTGACAATATTAATCTGGAGCATAAAAGAACACAAATAATCAAATAACCCCCCCATCCCCCGGCAAGGCAAAGATTGAACATTTAACCATGACAGTGCAAAATTGATTCAATGTTAACATGGCTAAAGTTCAATTGTATAGTTTCATATATTTTAATACAAACAAAACAAAATTAATGTTTTCTGTAATATGCTTTTGCATGCTCACAGGTTAGGAAAAAAGAAGATACAAGTTTCTGTAGCTTGGGAAAGCAAGAGCCCCACCCTGAAAGAGGAAAAGTTCTAGTGCAAAGCAACGCGTGTGTGTATAAGCAGGCTGCAGTAACACAGGTCATAACTGTCTATTTATTTTCCTTAGAAATGTTGTAACAATGCATTACGTAATAATGTAATAAATGTAATAACTCAATTGCATTTTTCAATACAGTATTCTGTGACATTTTGTAATAGACAGCTTGAACACAATATGTAATAAATTTCCTTGCATTTTGTATTAAATTATTAAGTATTTCGGTGGTTATTACACATATGTGGGAGTTGCACTTTTTATGATGAGAATGTAATACTATGCATTATGCAATACGAAACCAAAACGGATGTCTTCATAAGACACTTGGTCAAGTTATGGCATAATGCAGCGTCGTTACACAGCGCATTGTTACATACCTCTCTCACACGGGTTTTTCAGTACGTCTCCAAACAAATGACTATAAAGAAGTTATTTCATCACTTATTGAAACTCTAGTGACACACAGAAACAAACAAAATCTGTTTTTGTAAAAATGTCATCATAATGGCTTGTTGCCACTGGCAACAATTGTTTTAATTTTATCTAAACATACTGCTCTGATGCTGATGATGGGTGATATTTTGTGTTGCTATGGCGACTGATCACCAGTCACATGACCAGAGCTTCCTTTTAATGAAACCCAGCTGGTCCTGATTAGAGTGATAAGCTTTGTGGTTGGCTGCTGACGCCAACAATGTTTTATTTTGGGGGGAGGACGCATCGCAAGGAGTTTTCGTTTGTGGTGTGTGGTCAGATTCTGGGTTATTTTAGTTTTCAGCCATTTCTCAATCCTTTCGTTAAAAGGGGTCGTAACCTGCGTTTTTGAAACAGCTCTTTGTTTGATTACACTCTGCTGTCTGATTCTTCTCTCCGGTGTTTTCTGGACAGAACTGCAGGGCCCCCCCCTCCCCCCCCCCCCCCCCCCTCCGTCCGCAGCCCCCTGTACTATGGATGTGCGCTCCTGTTTTGGGTGAATTGGGAGCCATATTTGGTGAGCTTTACCTACAA
>JAODKM010000046.1:3367378-3390234 GCA_026780845.1 Petrocephalus sullivani | reverse complement strand
GTTATTCATAAGTCAACGTAGCTTACTCCGCTCCTACCCAATGACAGAGGCACGCAGGGTTTTTTCCCACTGGAGTACTCACGTGAAGGATGCGTGCACAACTATCATCATGCTGTTAGGCAGTAGCACCCCTGCGCAGGGTGCGCCCGTCCCCCTATAACTGTTCTGTCTCGCGGAGGAGCTCATTTGTGTGCATCTGTGTGAAACACGCACAGGAAAAAAGAACGACAGAAAGAACGGCTCCCCCCCAGCCGCGACTCGGCTCCCATCGTTCATGTTTATGAGCTGTTCAAAAGAACCGGTTCGTTCGCGAACGTCACAACTCTATTCAGCACTGTCCTTTTGCGGGTCGTAAGACCGTCAGCAAGCGCCAGACCGATGATCAAAGCAGCGATGCCGGGCGGGTGACACACTTTAAGTAATCTCCAGATGGCTTGCTTAGGATAAAATACATTAAAATTGTCGGCATGGGAATGCTGCCTGTAAGTTCGGAATGAATGCCGTAAATCTGAGTATTACCTTTAGAGACAATCAGACTAGCATCTATCTGCAATGTTCCCACTTAGGCTTGTATGGTATGCATTTCCTCGGTTTTACATAACGTATTTCCGTATTTTTTAAACGATGTGCTCAGTATTTTACCATGAACGGTGCATTTTGAAAAATTTGCAGAAAGTGTCTTTTTTCGGGATATTTTTTTTCTGCAGTAGTGCATGTAGAAAATCTGGGGACCATTGCAAAATTTGACAATACCCTGTATGGGTACGCTTAAGCAAAGGGTCATTCTCACTGGTCACAATGACTACTTACCGGTATAATTTCGTTACAACACCTGAGACAATACGCAAATCCCGTTTGCCGTAAAGGCGAGAGCGGGGCGATCTGTATCAGCCTATAAATCATTCAGTCGATTTACATGTTGCACCTACATCTATAGAGGGATTAATAATATCTGTTTGATGCAGTAGATGTCTGGTCTCACTAAAGGCAAATATGAAAAACGAGAAAAACCGGTCTCGTTGAAAAAAAGAAAGACATAACGCGGGACTTGTCTTCTGTCTTCTGCTGTAAACGACGCGTGAAGACGAGGACCCATCTGGTATCCCCGACCTTCCAGCTTTCAATGGCTTATGCTGGTCCACAAAAAACGTATTTTTTTGTGAACTGCATGGGATCGGGACTACTCAGGGGAAACCCAATGGCAGGGAGGTCATGCCGACACGCACTGCCGCACTTTGCCAATACAGACTTAACTGCGCTTCTGCTGATACGATAATTACAGTTCAACAACAAAATAAAGAGTCATTTACGCTTTACTTGCATCATACTCTTCATGATTGGTATCAAATTATTAATAATAACTGGAGTTCTTCTCTCATAGTGAAAGTAGCAGAAGAAGGTAAGCGCGATCGGTTTTAATTTGCGCACATTTGAATGAGTCGCCGATTAAGAGCCAGTTTGGACACAGAGGATCAAGTGCTTAATAGTGAGGGTCGCGTCCTGTAAACAGTTACAGGGAATCTGTGTCTTCTTGCCCATAATTTGGACGTCGGACAGAATTGTATTTGACCGTGGGCCGTTCCCCCGTGGACACGTTCTGTGTTCCAGTGAACTGTGTGCGAACCACGTCTGCATGTGATGGACACTCTACAGGTCAAAATCATAAAATCTTCCAGCTGCAAAGCAATTAATGGCATTTCACCTTTAATCTGCTGCCTGAACTACAATAACCGAGGAAGCAGTGTTACATTAAAATGCACGAAGCTAAGTAATAATCGGAAAAGGATTCGGGGATAACTACTGGATATCTACAAATGCAATATGTACCCTTGTATCGTATCTGCGGTGTCTACCGACTTGAGGATCTGGCTCGACTCACATGGATAATGGAAAATGAGCACACTCGCTATATTACATGTTTCCTGTTTAAATTAATAATTCAGGTTATGTTCCATTATACCAGGATAATAAATGATCACAAGTCACCGGTACGTAATAAGCTAAATATTGTGAACGAGAATTAAAAAAAATCTTAACAAAGTAGATACAACACAATTTATTTTGCTGTGTAGAAAAATAGTCTTTTTACAAATGTACAAGTATATACATGACCCAAAATACCCCAAATTAATAAAGACATATAGACATCTTAAGAAAATCATTCCCCCCCTACCCCTTCCCTGGCTAGTAGATGCCACAAATATTCTGTACTGAATATGCTAATTTCCCTTTAGAGAAAACAATTGACAATCTTTAATAACGAGATGCATTTTCTCTGAACAGCAACACATCTGTTTTCTGAATAACATTTACAGAAACTTGTCCACACAGGATTCGGTCACCTATAATCTCAAAAACAATCCCTGCAATGCGGCATGGCTCTTCTCTACAGAATTTAACTATTGTCAGTTCAGCTCTATGGGTAAAGCCAAGCTACAACAAAGACTAAATATCGGAGGGGGCAGTTTATTTTTTTCTTCTTTTAATTCCCCCCCCCCCTCATATTTGATCAGGTTATTTTTCCTTCCTTTCCTGATTGCCTATAAAAATCACAGAGACAGTGCATTTCAGCAGAAAGTGCTATACTAAATGCCATTTAAACGCATGACTGATATAGCTGTAAGCTGTAGCAGTTACAGTAGTAGCAGTATAAAAAGTTTTTTTTCTGCATACTAGGCTCTAATTAGCAAATTTATTATGTATTGAGTTCTGTGGTAGTTTAATTGTTTTATACGTAAAGTGCAATAGTCCTCCACACACAAGCAACAGCACAGTTTAAAAATACTCTGATATATAAAAAAAGCTATATCCTTGAAAACAGTCCAAATAGTCCTTTGCATATACTTGTTACACTAAAAGGTCTCAGTGTATGAATCTTTCCATAGCTGATGAATCACGACCCCAGGGCATTCAATGAGGGCAGCAAATTGGCTGACCTATGCAAAAGCTGATGGCAGTGGTGGTCTCGTAGTCACTAATCATACAGGGATTTTCGGAATTCAGTTCAGAGTAATACAACTCATTTCCTGCACCTACAAATGAAACAAGCGATAATATTAAAATAAGCATACATTACTTCTTTGATGCATAGATATTGTGGTCATAAAGAATGAACATCGATAAAACAAACAATGGATGCAATGATGAATGACTTGCTCTGCAATTTCCAATTATCATTACCAAAAGGCTATAACAACAACAGCTACATTGTATCATTCTTGGGTACTCTGAACTATTATTGTTTCTGATCGAAGAATAAAATAAAAATCCTTGCAATTGTTGTGTCAATGGGTATTATTTATATTATATTTATATTATAGTTCTATTGATAGTTGTCAATGTGCCTGTCATTGGCGTAGTATATAATTGACTAGATTTATCCTTTACAGCCCCGTGATATGTGTTCCTTATTTTTTAACTACTACAATAACTTGTCTGTCATAAATAGGCAACTACCTGCAACAATATAAAATAAAACCTCCAGAGGAACTCTTTTCACCAATGGGTCTCTATTTCCCTGTGATGGTGGAGGGAAGCAAATTCTTTAGCTAATCAGATGAGAGCTGCTAACTCCCCTTCAGCTGGCCCTCTTTGGCTGAAGGGATCCACAACATTGTTACCTGATTGGATGAGGGCGTGGTATACGTACCGGAGTATGAGCTGTCCTGACTGTGACTGGAGTCTGCTGCTCCCACCTCATTGCTCAGGAAGCCTTTACCATCTATGCTGCTTTGCTGCCATTGTTCCAGCTACAAAAAAACAACACGGCCAAAGTTAAGCTTAATGAATTTCAATGCACAGTTGACAGAATTGTTTCATTTCTGTGCGTAATACTCGATAGATGGTGTACATTATAGAATGTACGAGAGCCAAACTCACACCAATGAGAACTGCCTCGTCGTCTTCAAACCCTGAAACAGGAAGGATTAGGTAACAATTAGGATAATATACTCTTTGACAAATACTACATTTATATTTATGCAGGTAGTGTGGAAGCCAGATTCTTTAAGACTATGCAGATAAAACAGGCCAGTTAAAACATGACAACATTCCCGATAACATTCACGGCAGAATACGTCACATAATCCCAAAAATTACCAACCATATGGAGGACGGGCTATTAATTATGACATTACCTATAATTCAACGGGCACTGTTGGTACGCTACCTGAGGATGGTAACGGTGACACCTGGAAATGGAAAGCGTTTGTGCTGTCAGCTTTGGGTACAGTCGTCGTCACTGAGGAAGGCCACTCAGGGAAGTCTTCCTCATTCCCAAACTGGTGAGATGAAGTGACTGAAGAGGAAACAGAGGAAGGTCATCCTGCGATGCTACAGCGACGCCCCTATCCCAGCCTTCTCACTGAGGTTCAGAGACACCCAGTCAGCAAAAGGCCCACCTAAATTTTCGGAACTGTCCACTGTCCTCTCTTGCATGGCTTCCTCCTGCATGGTCGTCTCCGTTTCTGATTGCGTGCAATCCAAACCATCCATTTTGATGTCTGACTTGGTGACCTAAAAAACATGCGGGAGGTTTGTAGTCCATGTCTAACTCCACAGCTGTGGATTCCTCCTCTTCCCAGAAATGGATAATGTAGCGGGTTTGAATAAATGGAGGGTACCTTAAAGATAGATGCTAATGAAAAGTTCTTATTTAATGAGAACTTACCTTCATTTTTCTTTTGTTATCTTTGGTCCTTAATTTTTTCTCTGTCGGAAAACAATAAATGCCTTTAACAGCCATGAATTATTTATCTGAGGCCATAGCTTAACTGTTGAGTAATGGTTACAAATAATAGCTCCATGCCTGATGGTGACTGTGAGCAAACACTGCACAGACTGCTGAGAATGTTTTTGCAGCGTGTATTTGTGTAGAGTAGCTGTGTACCTTTCTTCTTGGTGACAGACTGCAGCATTCTGTAGACACGGACGGCCTCGGAGCCCTTGTGAACGCTCTGGGATTTTACTTCTTCGATGTCTGGGAGGGAGTTCATGGCACAGCGAAAATTGGCCTTCCACGTTTTCGGATCCGCCGGGGTACTGCCGGGCTTGTATTTCCCTGGAAAAATACCACTGGTTTCAGCATGCCCGGGCGAGCGTGTCAGAGTCAAAGGGGCATATTGGAGGCAGAGGATTCCTGAGGATCCCTCAGACAGATGACAGAGTCAAAGGGGCATATTGGAGGCAGAGGAATCCTGAGGATCCCTCAGACAGATGAAGAAGTTGGTAGCACATGCGGACTGTACAAATGAGCGAAGGCAATAAGCAAGCTTATTATAATACAGGTGTCTTTCTCACCTGTGTGAATGGCCCAGTGCATAAAGAGAGAAGCATCTTTGTCCATTTCCCAGCCATGACGAGCTGCATGCTTCCATGGAATGCAGAATATTTTCTTCTCCTTAAAAGTACAAGCAAATAAGCATAGTATATACGCTGCCCCCCGGCCATGCTTAAATGTTATGGAAAATCGGCCGTGCATGCACACTGAGAGCCTGTCGTGGTCGCGCGCTGTACCTTGTCCACCCATCTCAGTCCCTCAATCTCATGGGCATTAATTTTAATCTCCAACCAAGGCCTCATTCTCATGCGTTGCACCGGCATGATTGCTGTAAAAAAGCAAGGGCAATCTATAATGTTTCGATGCTTCTTCTTTTTTCTTACAATAAAAGTGACGCAAAGCATCAACGCGACGTAGTTTTATAGCCACGCCGTTAGCGGAAATTATACAGAATCTACTGGTGTCACGTTACAAACAATGCGGAGCAAGACCGTGCTGATTATACAGTATAACACCAAATACAATTATCTAAAAATCCAAAATACTCAGCGGTTATGTTCACACCCACAGGCTGCGGGTAATGACATTTTACGAATAAAACCTGTATTCGTATCCTCGCTTTTGTTTGTTTCTCCAACCTACTATCCAAATAGATACCGAAGCGTGTTTTTAAATTTACTCCAAGAATGTTCATTTCAGAAAGTTTTGAAGTTCATTGTCGAGCGCTGCTACATAGATCAAAATACAACCGTATTATGCAGCGCTAAAATAATCAGCATAATTGCATTCAGTTTAATAGAGAATGACAATAATATTCGATATGCGATTACTGTTTCGTTTTATAATGTATCGCTGTAAGGTAGAAATATAGCGTAAGCTTTTCTTGAAGCGATAGAAATGTGTAAAACTTACTTATTGTCAATTTTACAAGAACAAGCCTCCGTACACCACACGATACCGCGGCTCGGCGCGGCACAAATCGGAATAGGCACTGCCGTGCCGTGATGTACGCAAGCTGTTCGGGAGGGCTTCAGTTTAAGAGCAAGAAAAAAACAGATATAGTAATCTTTACGAGACTTGTTAAAAGTAGGGGACGACATTCTTCTTGTTGCAATCAGTAAAAAAATTATAAACTGATAGAAATACACATCCAACGCACTAAACGTTATTATGATAAACAAAACTAATAACCGCACACATTGCGATGTGTGTATACATGCATTACATACCATTTTAGATAAGATAATTGAACTAATTAGTAATCTAGCTGTCCGTATAAGTATTGACATTCCAAAATACCTGAATATAATATAAATTTGCTTAAAAAAAAGAGCTTTGGAATTTACTGAAAATAACAAGAAGTACTCACGTTTGGTGATTTAAAATGCTTTACTATTTCCTTATTAGCGAGGAGGTTGGCCGATTGCTTTCTGCAGAAGTATCCGACAGGGTGGCAGACGATAACAGGCGCTTGTGCACGCCGTGCGACCCCGCGACGAGTTAAATAGTGCTGGTATTCCCCGGCAGCGCCTGAAGAGCGGCCGGCCGGTCGCCCGCGCGCATGCGCATGGCGCCGTAGTGCCGCTACTGTTCTGCCGCGCGCTGCGCCTGATTTCCGAGAAATCATGTCTTTGTTAGCAACGCACTGTAGTAGAGGAGGAAGTAAAACGCTAAAAACAACAAGGCAGTAGGCCACGCACGAAAATATCGCCTATCTGCGCGCGCTGGCGAAACTAGTCAAGCCACAATATTTCATGCACCAGAAAAATCGATTATGCAAATATTTATATTTATATATTTCATGAATATGTCTCAGTGTCGGTATTATAATTTTAAGATTACTAACAATTATTGTTATGGTTTAGACATTTTTTTGCAAATATTATATTTTTTAGTATGCAAAGCGCAAACTTTGGTTGTTAACTATTAACAGTTTGATTTGTTAGGGCTCTCTTACATTTCCGGGAAATGGTGTAAGATCTGTATCCGACCGCCAGGGGGCGGTGGTGCATTGCCATGCAGGCGGTGCTAGCCTAAGGGATATTACTACGTGAAAAGTCCCGGTCTTTTGGAAACATTACAAACGACCACAAGGATGCAAAAAATAGGAGATAAAAAATACCTCCCCCACACATAGCTGTTCTGTAAATATTATAAATGGATATTGTAATTAGGCTGTTATTACTATGAGTGTGATAAAACTGCCTGTTTTTATCAGGTGCAGTTAGATTGCTTTTTGGATATAATCATTTTTACTCTTTCCAAGTATGTAATCAGTTTTGTAGTGGGAACGTGTGCACACCTTTCCTGTGCTCTCATACCCTTAGCTTCGTCCCCTAAACCCTTGGGTGTGAGTGTGTCAGTGGTCACTGCTTGATGGAAAGCCAAAAGAAAGAACGCTCCGGAGTTTGATATCGCCCACGCTCCTCCATCTCAGAATAAAGATAAGATGACCTTTATTAATCCCATTTGCATTGTTCCAACAGCCAGAAAGGACAGTACAAGAGGCGAAAATCAAAGCAGCTTAACTATACAATATAACAATAGAAAAGTATAATCAACTTTTGATCCATTTTGTGGCATTTTGTTCGCCCCCGGGGCAAAATGATTGAAATTTTAGGAGTTACGCTGGCTTGAAATTCAATGAGATTGTTCCTTCATTCAGAAAAATGCGTAGTCAGCCATTTTCAGATGCTTTTCTCTTTGCAATTCCAACACCTAGATCCCTGGTCTAATTTGGTCTAATTCGAAATATCACAACATATAAATAAAAACAGAATTGTGTTTTCTGTTTTAAGAGTTCTATTGAGTTAGAAGGTTTTATATTTGTTTTACTGACAATTAGAAGCTAATGAATTAAGTGGCTATAGAGTGCATATACCTGCATAAATATCCATCATCTTCGGATGAGCCAATGCTAGAGTGTGTCCCCCCCAAACCCCCCCACGCACCCAAGTCTCGCCTGGGGAGTGACATGCCGGATCTGACACGCAGTCCCTCTCCAGCCCTGCAGTGAGTCTGGTGTTCGGTGTTAAATATGTACAGTTTGGGAAGCAGTGTCCCTTGATAGGGTTTTTCCCACCAGTGTTTCAAAGACCCATCCCCTCGGCAGCATGTGCTGCTCCAACACCGCGATCGGCAGCTTGTCGCCCTCCTTCGGTTTATTCCGTTCACCCCGTCAAAGTTCGTCAGGCTCATTCCTTAAAAGCCTTAAAATTCCTTAAAATTCAGTACATCCATCATCCCGAGTGTGACCCGTGCTTCTCATAAAGAGTACAGTTTGTTTCCTGTTCTTGGTTAAAAGGGGGGCTGGTACCTTAATTAAAACTGGAGCAGTAGCAGGCTTCCTTTTACTGTTTTAATCAATTAATGTTGAGATCTCTACGTACTTTTACGCACAAGTTTAGACAACGGTTTAATATGGCCCAGGGCATGTTTTTAATTCATCATTAAATCAGAAAATTAAAACTGATGTTAATCAGTGCTTCCCATCAAGAGAGATTCTTTCTGTTTTGGTTCTCTTTTGGTTTTCTGTCCTTACTTAACGGGGGGTCAGCTCCAGCAGAAGATCTCAGGCTCCACTACACCAGCAGAATGCCGAATCCACGTCGAGGGCACGTCTGCTGTACTGTACTGTACTGTACTGCCTCAGAGTGTGTGAAGCAGGCTTGCTGCCTTCAGACAGCCAAGTAGAGGAAGGGAGCCTCTGGAACCAGGGTTCTAGTCTCTGCCATGGTTTCACACTTGTGGAGTGAGCGGGGTTTCCTCTGGTTTGGCTGCCGCAGTGCAAAGGCACGCTGCGGTGACTTTGAGTAACGTGTGTGTAAGTGGGGTTGGTGCCCCATCCTAGGTTATTCTCTGCATCGCGCCCGCAGCTCCTGCCATAGGCACTGGACCCCACTACCACCCTAAATAGGACCGACGTGTACAGAAGATGAACCGTTCGATATCTGAGTTTTTCAAAAGCAGACGGACGAGTGGACATGATTTCATTCCACTCGCTGTTCATTCCGTGAGGGACCGGAAGCTGTAGCTGTACGACCGTAAAATCTCTGAATGAGTTTGACCATTTGACGCCTTGTCATCAGCTCATTTCTCTGTTCTAATTTAAGAACATGTCATCACCGAGCACTTTAAGAAACATTGCTGCAGGATAATGAACTGACTCTGACCTCATCTGCCCGACCACAGCGAACACATTGTGCTGATGCGATGTTATCATTCTATCTCTGGACTAATGCATCCTTCCTATCTACTTCACATCTTTTATTATTGTCCTATTTTCAAAAACAGACAGAACTGCCTGTCTCCGTGTCATATTGAAAACATTCAAATACTGGATTCAGTCTTAGATGCCATAAAGTTTGTGTACAGGCCTCATCACAAATATTAACAAGATAGTATGCCAGAGCAGGATGCACTTAGTACACAAACAGACTAAATACCACTGAATGATTATTGAGTTTTGCACACAAATCCTTTCCCTGTGCAAATCTATGTTGCAGCAATGGCTAATTCTTTCAGATGTCTGAGGATCCGAGACAGGAAGTAGGCAGTACGTGCATTTCCTGTGTCAGCTGAAAAAAGGCAACGCCCTATACATCCTAGAAGAGATCTATGGAGTCAGTATTACTGCCTTATAAGATCCTCCACAGCCATTCCTTTGGGAAATGGATCTCCCTATTGCAAGAGTAAACCAACAACATGTAAAAACCAAAAGAAGGCATTAGCTGGGATCTTCCCACTGCTGAAGGCCTACACGACTTCAGACATGTTGTAATTCTAAAAACAAATGATTAAGCCCCCCGCCCACCCCATGAAAATCTTGGGCCTGGCCATCGGATTTATCTTGGCTCCAACACTGGCACCCAGTAAAGCATATAATCACTGTTTTCCAAAGACTCACTCCTGAAAAAGTTTGGCAAAAATCGAACCACATCATGTAATAATCCTCGCATGCGTCTTACTAGTTGATACCAGCAGGTAAGCACATCAACAGGAGGGAAACAATAGCTGGGCTAAAGTGCTGCAGATTTAACTCATCATTTGTCTATCTAGAAATGTCACATTTATGTTTTCACAAAAATAGAGAATATTTCTTACTCTTTGGAAAATGAAAGCGAGGTCCCCACTCATCAAGTGGGAGAGACCCCAATAACCATACCTCAGAACCTGTTAATGATAATCGTGTGTCATTTTTGTGTCTTTATTTCGTATTCAAATAAAACATTCTGACTTGTTAAATCTAACCTGGACCAATTTTCAGTTTTTACCTGCCCTGAACTTGTTGCTCATGATCAATTACATCTGCACCCCTCAATTCTCAATCCTTTTTATAAAAAACCGTATTACTTATGAGCCTACATGTGAGTTGAATCCTCCAGCCAATTAATTACACAGCCTTTGTTGCCTTTGCAAACTTCGCATGTTCTTTCCACAGACCTGGTAGCCGACACTGTTGCATTTTTGTTACTCTTCCTCTGTGTGTGAAGGTAGAACTGTCAACTGCATCATGCTTTTTGAGACAGTGGACATATTCGGGTGACACAGGGTTGGGAGGATGAAACTAGGACTTTGCCAGCATCCCCAGGATACGAGAAGCTAAAAGTGCACAACAAGCATCCGAAACTGCCATTTTGGCTCCAGCAAAGGAGGAACCCACTGGAACCTATAAGAGGTCCAATATAGGTCCCGATCTATATTGTCCCACTCATGGAACAACAGAACCGCTTTATATTCTTAACAAATACCAATGGATCATAGGAGCACCAAAGAACTTTTCCCTCACAGGACATCCATTTAAGGAAGCACCACATATGTCAAAAGAAATTCACCATATTGTGGTTCTCCAATGAAAACATGTATCTCCAAAAATCCATTTTCTCAGAAAGTACAATATGAAATGCATCTTTTCTTTGGTAAATTCGGATGTCACACGCTGGCAGTAGACAGAGCAGAATGGGCGTATTTAACCTATAGAAAAAGTTATAATCTTCAAAAAGTGGACATACACTGTTTTCATCTGACAGTGATGAAATACTATATTGTAAGTGGCAAACAAAGTTTATTCTGGTTTGCTGGTTTGCATTTACCAGTTATCTGGGACTAGTCTGGATGCATGTGTGTAAAGGCAGAGGTAATTTTGACTAACTGAAATTAAACATTGTTGAATGAAAATGAATGAAAATCTCAAACATACCATCAATACGAATGTCATTAAGGAAGCTGTTTACAACAGTAATACACTTTCTCATAGTTATGCATTTAATCATTACTATTCTAGACTCATATAGGCCTCGGCTGCTCGTTGTCTTTGTAGCGGGACACACCTGCAAAAATCCCTGAACATTTTCCAGTAGTGTGGATGATCGGATGGGGTTCCGGTAGAAGTGTAAATTGTTTCTGTTGCAATAATAATTATCACCCACAAAATGGAAAAGTAGCCGCCTCTTTAAGGAGGAGAAAACTTGCCTTTGGCCATCCTGCCTTCACAGCCAAGTGACACTAGCTCATGTTAAAGCAGCAGATTCACAAAAGCCAGTGCATGTTTGCACTTCACAAAATGCCACAGTAGAGGGCCAGGCACAGCAGCACACACGCTCGGGCGCTCTTACTCTTTCCATGCCATTGTCTTATAAACCTCAGCCCTGGATACGTGCCTTTTTCTGTCAGCCAATCAGTATGCGGATAGGACCAAATCAATATCTAAAACAGCCTGAGCTCAAACTTGTATTTTGCGCTGGGTTTTTTAAAACAACATCAGGGGACTTAGATGTCCTTTTAAAATGTCACGCAATATTAAGTACATAATATTACCTTCTTAATGTGCCAGTCTGCAATCACTTTGTAAAACTATAAGCATGATAAATAAACTAAATGAACACAAATGAATCACCAAATACAATAGATATAGTATATACAATTTTCATGATTGTTTTTATGGGTTAAATTGTATTAATAGAGCCTGCGTCTGATCGTCTGTATGATTTTAGGGCTAAGCAGCAGGTGAGAGAAGAAATTAGATCGATTACACGAAATACAATGCTGAAAATGCACATGTCATTGTACTATGCATTATCTATTTATGGGAAAGTGTAAAGATGAAATTGTGGATGATGAATACCTGCACCTGGATTGGATGGGGCCGCGAGCAGCGTGGCCGACGCGTACGCTTCCGCAGCGGAAGCAGATCGCCGTACTGGAGGGGAGGGGTGGGGATGCTCAAGGTTATACAGATACGCGGGGGGCGGGGACGGCGCGCGTCACACGCCACGTGACCAGAAGCGTAGCGCCGCTCGCGCCTCCGCGAGACGTGAATCAGCAGCACGGGGCTCCTTAAGCGCGCCGCCTCCTGCTTACTCAAGAGTCCGCGGTGCGTCCGTCCGCATGCTGCACGGATGAAAGATCACCCCGTAAAATAATACTTACACTTCACTGCGACATTGTCCGAGTACATTTCTCATTTCCCCTTTTTTATAAATGACGATATTTATGAGCATACATGTCAGTTGAAATTGCAACACTGGCGAGTGCATGAAACGCATCTCATATGAAGCGCATTTCTAATACGCCGCAAGGATGACGAGCCACACGGCCAGTTCCCCTGTGAAACTGTCACTGTATCACCTTGTGTCGAGGACATTTTTTTTTCTTCTTCCGGAAAAGCTGATATGTCTCATTGCCAAAAATAAATACAGTTGATAAAATACCAGCCCTTACATGTATTTTGCATAGAAAAACGTGTTGCTAGTGGGCACGGCGGACGCACGGGGTATCTCGGAGGAAGGCTGCCAGTAACCTTAGCGGCGCGGCGCTGCAAGGCCGACCTATCTCCTGTCTTACTCTCACTAATCCCCCAGACCGTCCCGGAGTTGCTGCAGTCGATGCTGCAGTTTCCAGCTCCCTTACTACACGCGTTGTGTGCTGCGACAGCGACTCAATGAAAGAGACATGCTCGCCTTCGTCCTCGTTTCTGGGTCTATCTGGATTGTTTTAGGTGAGTTGATCTGCATTTTTTGTCGTTTTCTCAGTCCATGTGCTTAAGCACATATTGTAATGCGCAGTCACCTTTAAACGGGGGAAGACATATTACATCCGTAGACCCTAGGTACCGGTCGAAAAGTCATCCCTTTTTTACCGATTGTGACCCAGGGAGGGATCTGGGAATATTTTTGGCATTTATTGGCTAATATATATCTCATATTTTAGACATTTGTCAATGAATGAATAATTCTGTATGTATTCGGTTTCATCCGAAATGACGATGGAGTATGATTTTTGCTTTTTACAGCGTGTGTCATAATGGTGACTCAAATGAAATCGCACGTCAACATGCTATTACCATGCTATGTTATTACTAATTTTCCCAGTTACTCATGTCTTGGGTCGTCTATATACTGTACATATCTAGCAACTAAATTTTATTATATTCTAAACATACTTATCTAATTTAAACTTCATTCGCTTTATATTATCTAAATTCAATTCGTGCTGCCCGTATCTATTTAACATTCGCATAACCGACTTAACAGGGGGAAATTTGATGTCATTCGTAGGTATTTTAATGTATTATTTGCGGATCCATCCACGAGTACTGTAAAACGTGCGGGGTGTAGCATTGGCGTGCGCTGCAACAGAACGCGGCACGTTTGCCCGTTTGATGCTAAAGCAATATTGGAGCAATATTTGCACCAAAAATTGCGGCATTATCACAGTATACATGCGATTTTTACTCGCGAACACTGAAGCCGGTGGGGGGGGGGGGACCGGCTCGCGAGCGCGCTGATGTATGCGAGGCGCAGCACGCGGCGTGACGCGCATGGCTCACGCGGCCGCACCCTCGCCTCTGATTGGCGGAGCTATCCAGGGGCGTCCGGTGCTGAAACGCCGACACGGAGCCCGGTGGCCGCTGCAAGGAAGCCCTTTGCATGCCTCTCACATATACTGCCCTAATTAACTCTCAGGTGTTTAACGTTACTCCTCCAAATATGCATACGCGTAACCCGAACAGGTTGATGTCAAGCTCTTTTTTGTGGAAAAAACAGCCGAGCTGCTCACTGGTGGGGCTAAAGCGGATGTGCCACGTGATACGCACGCCGGACTTCACATGCATGTATTAGACCTCACGTTCATGTTTTCCGTCCCATTGTACAAACCAAGCCGAGTCACACAAGCACATCTATAATTCAACCTTTCAATTACTTAAGCGGCCAGCAGAGAAAATCTATTCTCTTATGCATCTGAATAATTGAGAGGTTTGGACACCTGCGCTAGCGATGGTAACCGAGTCAGCAGCAAATTATCAGCGCTGCAGGTCTTAACCTGAAGCAGGCTCTCTAAATATTATAATCGTTATGGCATTTGCTGTACATTTGTCATTATTTTTGGATGGCCAGGAGAAAGAGCCTGCATCCAGGAATGTGATCACATTTTATAGTCATGTTACTAGAAAGGTGGACACTTTGTGGAGGCATAGGTAGGGTGCTTAATAAGAGAGATAAAAAAATGAGTAACTATGACACTGGTTTGGAGCAGAGCCGTTGATTGACTGCTGGAAGGATCATCACACGGGGGAGACGTTGATGGGTCATTTGACTATCTGGCAAGGTGTATGTAAGAACATAGGGTACGGGAATGCAGAGACGAGGGTGTGAGGCTCCTTTAATAAAGGGATGCAAAACTTGATTTTTTATTGTCCACATTGTATGCTGGGTGGATTGTGAAGGGGAAGCTTGTTCTGTTGGATGTCATTCCGTTGATAGATTCTTTCTTCACAGGCAGGAGGTGCGTCGTTGTCGGTGTGTGCTCATGTATGCACGTGTAATCTGAGAGCATTAGCTAAAGGTAGCTTCTGTAGCTCATGTGCTTCAGGTGGAGTGAGGATTCTGGGATTGGGTGGGGGGGGGGCCCAATCGTCTGCTGAGGGTGGCGTGATACGGAAGCCGGCTGAGAACAAACTAGGTCATGGCTGTCTCCTTCTCCCCTCCTCCCCCTCCCGGCTGTAAATCTCCCAGCTGTGGGAGGCTCTTGGGATGGTGCAGAGGGCAACGGGGGCGTGCTGGTGGAGAATTAGGGTGTGGCTGCCACATGGGAGGTCGTCACGGTTACTGCAGATACATTTTGGAAATATCAGGTGCTTCACAAAACGAGATATTGCAAATAAGGAGAAATCGGAGGCGTTCAATAAAGCTCAAGAATATATATTCCCCTTTTTTCACTATAATATGACAAATAAAATATATATTTATTGTATTTTAATATTATTCTGTTTAAAATCATTCTGTATATTAATGTAGTTTCTGCTGGACAGATTCTCTTAACAACTTTATGATGGGAACATGGTGAGGTGAGGTTATCCTGTTTAATCGTGCATGGTTTGGCCCTGTGGTTTCCTGCAGGAGCTGTGACATTTGCTTGGTCGCTTGTATAAAAAAAAAAAATCAAAAACATCTTTTTAGATGATTCTTCATATGAAAGGGAATTGTCTGGTGGTGGTTAAGGGGGTGAGTTTGGCACAGATAGAGAGTGGAAGTGAGAGACTGTTGGGGGGAGGGGTGGTGCCTTTAACCGGCGCAGGCGGGAGGGGCCGGGGTTACTTCCGTGCATCAGTTTCTGTGCTGACGGACCATAATCCCGTGGCAGAGGATCCTAATTGCAAGTGACGCTTTGCAGATGGAAGGAGGCGTGGGCTCGGAGCCAGGGGTGACTCTCTACTTCCTTACCCTGAGGTTGTAGGTGCCATATCCCTCCCGCACGCTTATGTCCTACACATATCTCAAAAAGCAGGACTCGCTGAACATACTCTACTAGAGCTGGGAAGATCGTGTGAAAATTTAATTGTGTGACCTCCCGAGTGCTTATCAAATTATACCTGCATTGCTTTCCTGTAGAACCCTACAGGGGATTACATCAGTGACGGTAATATAGCATGTTTAGGTCTCTTAGAGGACTATCCAGGGTGCTATTCGTAGTTTGGGAATGTCATTAGTGGGAATGGCTTGCCTCCTGGGGTCTGTAGCACACAAGTTACTCACAAGAGTAATCCGTTACCGACAAGTTCAGGTCCAGAAAGTAAGGTTTTGTCAAGAAAGTAAGGTTTTGTTTCAACCAACCAGTTGAGTATAAAGAGTCATAGTCACAGGGTACGCAACTGGCTGGTTGGAACAAAACCTTGGTCTGGATTTGTACTTTCTGGACCTGAACTTGTCTGTAATAGATCACTCCTGCGAGTATAACTTCCCCGACACTGGTAACACAGGGCTATTATAACAGAAATCTGGGTAACCCAACCTTCTTGGCTCTAGGGTGGTCATCAGATCATCGCTGCCGGGTGTCGCCTCCACAGATAATTTAATCAGATTAAACTCTCTGGAGCCTGATTGGTCAGTCAGAGCCATGCAAGCGTCACCAGTGACGGCCTTCGCTATTGGCTGGCGTCAGTCATACTACGGTAGGCAGCAGTTGTGGTTTCTGGGAGTTGTGACTCAAGCAGAGTACCCCGTTCCTAAGTACTTGTCTGATCACGGGTCGGCATCCTCCCAGATGGTGAGACGACTGCAAGTTGCGTTTCCCAAAATCCTCGCCTGACTTTCTCGTGCGGACGTCTGCTCTTTCACGGTTTTGCTCACCGCTTGACACTTTCCGACGGCCGTTGGTTCCTATTGTGTGTCAGGCTGCATGGGGAGATAAATGGGAACTGCTCTGACCTATTCAGTTTCTTTTTTGCATGCGACCAGCAATGCTTGTCCGCAAGGTCGTGGTATAAGTGTCTTGGGAGAGAGGTAATGCGCTCAAGCCGTCTCCCATCCGTGCTGGACGCTGAGGCTGGGAGACTTTCAGGCACTTTCAAGTGGCCGTTCCTGCTATGCCTCAGGTAAAATCAATGCCTAAAATGTGTACTGGTCAGCTGTTCTTGTATCATTAAAATGAACTATGCATTACCGTGCCTTGTAAGATTAAATTACAAATATGGCGTAATTTTTTTTTTTTAAGTCTTTTTTTAACGCTCATGTCTGCATTTAATCTGGAAAGGAACTAACATATGAGATTTAGTGTACCCAAAAACACATGCACACACACCCATAGCCATAATTTGACTATGATACTGCAATCTGTAGCATTTTGATCACCAGGTGGAACGACATGAATCAGATTGCTGTAGATGGCTCATTATATATATGCATTTTATATTATATATATTATTTCTAAGAAGCAGTATGAGATGTTGTTCAAAAAAATGGAAACTATTCACTCACCCTTTATAGGTGAAAAAGTGACCTTGGGGTTTTTGGCAGGTTAAAATACCTCATTTTTTACTATCATTGAATTATCCTGTGGGTTTGTTGTATGCAAAACAACAACATAGTTTGTAAATAATATTTGATAACATTATATAGAACATAACATGTTATGTGCTGCACTTGTAACATTGTTTGCGTAATTGTGAGCCAGTAATCAGTCATACGTGTGCGGTGCACGGGCTCATCTGACGCGTGTCCCGTGCAAGGCCACTCCCACCTGTGGCTCTCCGCCGTCCTGGCGTGTAACTCGAGCCAGACGCTGTCACAGGTGTGCTGTCAGACTATTGGAAGCCGCCGGTGCCTGCTGGTCTGTTTCGGTCGCCTTGTCGATGACGCCGATGGGCTCCAGGCAGAGCCTGTGCTCGTTTTTATCGGACGGATGAGGCGGTTCTGCCTTCCCATGGATCTTCTTATCACCGCCGTGAAAATCGTGCATCGCAGCACTTTTTTTGGATTAATTATTTATAGGACATCTGCACTGGTGAGACTAAGTTGGGATTTTACCTAATCGCTTCTGCTGTCATATTAGTGCACCGTGCTCCTGCAAACAGTTTTTTTGTAGTTGTTTAGTAGAAGTCATCAGATGTTGACTTAAAAATATAGGTATTTTTTCCTCCCTTATGCTTGTGAGACTGTAGGTGCTTTATTACATAATGCAGAAGGCAATCCATAGTGTACCTTAGTGTAGCGCATACCACGAATGTACAGGGTCTAAGAAGGCCTGTGCTTCTCGCAGGTTGGGAGATAAATAAACAGAAGCACTAACCTGCTGAGTGCTCCCAGAACGATTAAGTCACCTCAAAGCCATGTCTTCGGAATGTAGTAGGGGACTGAGCACTTAGAGGAAACCCAAACAATTGCAGCGAGCCCCCACAGCAGTGCTGACTGCTCAGCAGGCCTATTTTAGGGACCGAGTCTTAAGAAAAGTAACAACAGCATGTCAACTTGCTTCTGAGTCGACCCTGATGTTTAAATCTGCGTTTTAACATAGCATCAGGAGGTCTGTGTTGCTGGAAACGGGGTAGAGGATTCAGTACAGATCTCTCTTAGATGATTTATTTTGGACCTTGACAGCATCCGTACATGGAACAGCCAAAATCAAAATGGTGAAACCAGGGACAGGACCAGGGTGGTTCCTGCTCAGATAGTCTCGCAGTTAGCATACCGCAGGGCAAGCGTATGTCTTTTATGGGCCTACAGGAGCTAAGGGGACACATGATTCATGGATCGTGACTCATGGATTGTGGTAGCCGTTTTAGCAGTTAGCCGTCTTGTTGCATGGTCTTTTAACTTAAGCAGCTGTGGGGTTTTTATTCATTGTTTGGCTTTGAAGCCTCACTCATGCAACTAACCGATGTCCCCTGTTTACCCATTTCTCCGAGGCTGCTAGAGTTTGGTCAGTGACCTCAGTGATGGCATCTCCGTGGGCTGATGGCCTGAGAGTACTGACCCCATTGTCTCCTGACCCCTGGCTGCAGAGCTGAGTTCCACTCTGATGGAGAAGATGCAGTCTCAGGAGATGATGCGGAGCTTCCACCTCCCGGACCTGGACGAGTTGGGCCAGTTCCTGCGCTCGCTGCCGACCTCTGCCCTGGTGGGCATCGGAACACTGGCTGCTGTGTTGGGCTACTGGCTAGCCACGCGCCCCCGTGCCATCAAGCCTCCCTGTGACCTCCGCAAGCAGTCAGAAGAGGTGCAGGTGGGCCCCCCCTTTTTCCTGATCCCCCCTCCAGGGTCTATGGTCACGCCCATGCGCTACTCACAACACTGCATGAGGCAGTCAATGCTGATCGACAAGCCTGCCTTTCAGACATTACCAGTCGATCGCGATGGTCGGACCACCGCATCCCAACACACCACATCGCCGCATCAATTTGCATGTCTCACTCTGCATCGTTAGGTCATTAGCTGACTAGTAGCACGCAGAGGTTGCATCAGTACAGTGCCACTACAGACAGTTCCCAGGTTAAGAACGGCCATCTCGTACTTGTTAAGCCTATTATGTTGCAAAGTTTTTGATAAATGCAATGGTTCGTAATAACGCATGCAACTTTCGTGAAAACATTACAGGGCGTCAGCCCGAGGTACAGTACAGTGTTGTATGTAGTTATATTATTATTATGTGTTATTTTATTATTATTTTTCCGACTTACCGACAAATTTGACTTAAAGACAGATTAACGGAATGGATCTGGGCGGAGCCTCTAGTGGCTCACAGGTAGCCGACGAGCAGCCCACCAAACTTACTGTACTTGATTGTGTTTCCTGTTAGCAACTAACATAGTTGGACTCATTCAGTTGCATGAATTTAACTATGTACTACGTTTTGGTAAACGCACCCCTGTTCTTCACATACACGTACGTATTCCAGTGCACTGCAGAAGGGATGTGAAAAGTTAATGATCTCCCCCCCCCCCAGCTGGTAACATTTACTGTCTGCAGTATTTACAGCATTTACGGAAGGTGGGGGGGGGGGGGGGCTGTACAGTGTCCTATGTCTCTTCCGTGGTCCTCCTTAGAAAAAAAAGAAGCCATTTTCCATCTTTGTTATTCTGGTGTGGGGTGTCAAAGTGGTCACCCTGTCTGCCCCCCAGGCCTCCCTTAGATCCGTGCTCGGCTCCTCACTTTACGCGCCCATGTTTCAGCCTCAGTGGGCCTCTGCATTTGCATCAGCCTGCCCCTCATTTAAATCTGCAGCCCTGACCTCCAGTGTGGTCGCTGGGCTCTGCCGCGGCCCATTTGCATGGAGGGAAATAAAAATACAGAATCCATTCAATCGTTTCGCCGCTTAAAGTGATTTGGTGTGTAGCATGTAGCTAAAACGCAGTCCCGGCAACTTCCGTGTTTTCAGGGGCATTGTGAAAGTTAATAAAAAAGAGAAAAAAATTCTTCATTTTCTTATGGCATTCTCACAAAGTGAAGCTAGTGTTATTGATTTTCTGAGCATATAGTGTTCCCTGTTCTTAGCTGCTGGCTGTTCCTTTTTTCGCAAGGCAAAGCAGCTCACCGGCCACTATGCTCTCATTGTTCATTTTTATTTTTTTTAGAAACCTGCCTGGCATGCATTGAATGCTCGTTTTAAACCCATGTCTGAGGTATTGTCAGAAGCCCGCGGCGTATTATGATCAGATGAATAACTAGCATGACCCAACAACTGTCACCGTGGTAACAACAATTGTGTGGCCGCTGATGTCATCAAAGGGAGTCACGCCACTGATGTCATTTAACGGAGTCACAGACTGGTCAGTCTCTTTAACAGGGAATTCACCACCATGCTAAAAGTAGCATTTTTTGGGGGGGGTCCTCTCGCTGACGGGTTTCTTGCCTTTGATTCTGGACATTTGAACCCTCATCAGATCAGTGCGCCCCTCTGAATGGGAGTAGATCACATGAGCTTGCTTATCTGCTTTGTGAGTTAAGTGCACGGGTGTGGCGGCTTCTCCCACAGGAGCCCGGGCCCAGCTCGTCTCGCCTTTGTGTCGACTCGCCTGCGCGCTGCCGGGTTCATGAGCCAAATTAGGTGCATTTTATCTTCTTATTTTGTCCTTTCCCTTAGCATGAGGACGGGGCACGCCGCTCCGTGCTGGGGGAGAGCCCCAAGCTACTGACACACTACCATGACGATGCCCGGACCATGTACGAGGTGTTCCGGAGAGGCCTGTGTATTACTGGTGAGTCTCTGGCACAAGGCATGCTGGGTAGGACACAGGGAACACCTCTGAACCCAAGTCACATGTCAAAGGTGTACTGACCTGACCCCTAGCCAGAGGCAATCTTCAAGAAGCATTTGGCAACCCTAGCGAAGGGCCCCACTCTGAACATTTTGCAGACCATGGGGCTAGTCCAGACACACATACAACATCCTAAAATATAATATAATGCTGCTCACAAATAACTAATGAATCAATGAATAAACTGTAAGTACACAAAAAAGAATGACTTAATAAAAAAACATCAATAAAATGCCTAGGGACCAATCTTTAACATCATTCAGAAAAAAGACATAGCAACAGAACACAAAAACAGAGCTCTCTGCCTTGTCAGATGATCGGTGCCATCAGTTTGTTGACAGTGCAACACAATCCCAATGAGTCACGCGGAGGAACATTTGTATAATACAATGAAAAGGACCCAAGCTGTCTGAGTGGGGGCTAGTCTGTAGGCATTGAAATATGCTTCAACTTCAGCCGTCCCTCTTTATGCAAGTGCAGTAATGTTGATGCATTATTAACCCAGTGATGTTTGCAGGTGACGGGCCATGTTTAGGCTCCCGGAAACTGAACCAGCCCTATACATGGCTCTCATACAAAGAGGTGAGCGTGAAAGTCAATGATCAAAACAGATGGACAGCATAGTTATGCAGAATGGATGGATGTAAATACCCAGTAAATGCATCTGTTGTAAGAAATAGAAAATGTCCAGTATTGTATGCTTTTGGTAGTATTTTTGTTATTAAGTAAAACAATAATGGGATTTGTGAAATTGTTCTATGCCATGATCACATTATTGTGGAAAAGTCTCAGGTAGTCAAAGAAACTGACGTTTAAACGATCTTTATGTTGATGTAAAACTATGATGTTATATCTGTCAATGTGTGCCAGCTTAACCAATTCACAACCTCTCCTAAAGCCCTCCCAGAAACAGTCCAACAACTATTTTTTTACTTGACCACTAGCAACCCCTGTCTGGATAATGAATACCTCATTCAGTTACTTGAACTAATTAGGTTAATTAATTAATTGAGCTGGTGATTAAATTTAACAGATAAAGGAAATGACTGGTGTGCCCCTGACGAGAGGTCTGTGGAATGAGCAGCAAGATGTCAGTGACTATTGGCAGACTATTTGCATATGTTCCGATGTTAAATTGTGTTCTTTTCATTGCAAATATACACCTACTACCCAGATAAAAAGCCTCTAGCCCCTACCTCACTGGGGACTCTAGCCCCTACCTCACTGGGGACTCTAACCCCAACCTCATAGAGGCCTCTAGCCCCTACCTCACTGGGGATTCTAGGCCCTACCTCACTGGGGACTCTAGCCCCTACCTCAGAGGGGACTCTAGCCCCTACCTCACTGGGGACTCTAACCCCAACCTCATAGGGGACTCTAGCCCCTACCTCACTGGGGACTCTAGCCCGTACCTCACTGGGGACTCTAACCCTAACCTCATAGGGGACTCTAGCCCCTACCTCACTGGGGACTCTAGCCCCTACCTCACTGGGGACTCTAACCCCAACCTCATAGGGGACTCTAGCCCCTACCTCACTGGGGACTCTA
>JAODKM010000046.1:3335461-3353925 GCA_026780845.1 Petrocephalus sullivani | reverse complement strand
TTACACCCATGTAAAGTGCCCTGGGACAACCCTGTTGTGAAGGGCGCTATATAAAAATAAACTGAATTGAATTGAATTTAATATACCTTTACATCATATTTACATACAATTTACATATACTTTACATTTATTTAAAATAATAAAATGGCTGATGTGTGATTGGAAAGCTGCCTTTTCAATTCCCAGGGTCAACAGAGTGATTTCAGTATTGGGCCCTTGAGCAAGGCCCTTAACTCAGGATCACTCCAGGGACTGTCTGACCCTGTTTTTTTAAAAAATGTGTGCCGCTTTGGCTAAAAGTGCCTGCTAAACTTAAAATATAACCGGTCTGAGTGCACAACCCCCCATTCACAGTCGGATGTCTGTTTATGTAATGAAATGAGCGTAATCCTTGTATTATTTTAACTCCCTTCTCACGTTATGTGCAGCATAATAGCAGACGATGCTTGTTAAGGCTGCGGTATGAATTCAGTTGCTTTGACACACTGGCTGTGCCGCAATATAGTGGTGGACAGCATCATTATGCTAAACTTGGAATATGCTAAACTTGGAAACTTGGCAGTTCGCAAACACTCTCCTACACATCTGTTTTCAAAGGCTTCACTTGCTGCCAGATGCCCTGGCAGATTCATGGGGCCCAGAAATTAACATGTAATTTCTGGGATGCATATGTAAAATAATAAAATTATAACATTTTATAATGGAAGGGTCAAAGGTTATGTTGTATCAGGGGGCCCAGAATGTCTAACTATGCCTCCTGCTGACAGGTATTTACAATTGATTGGCTGGGGTCTTGTCTGAGCTACAAACCACCTTTAATCCTGGATCTCATCCCACACACCCCCCCCCCCCCACTAGTGCTGGTCCTGACTATATTATTAAAGTGCCAAATGAGCCATTGTACCGTATATGCTCCTGCTTTCTGATGACATCTCTGTCAACCTGCAGTCCTGTCTAGTGGGAATCGTGGTTCCAGACCCAGAAGTGCTGCCTTCCTGGGCAAAGCAGAGGGGTTTCGATGGTTGCTATGAAGATTTGTGTAAAAATGCGGTATGTGTGCTTTATCGGAAGCATTCGTCACTGTTGTTGTACATAAATCAAATTAAGTGAACTGTAAAAAAAGTAAACTGTTTTTATGTATTGTTTCTAGAAATAGTCTGTTGTCACATCGCTATGCTTTTGGCTTTTTTTTTTGTTCAAGGCCCTGAAGAAAGCCATTATGGATGACATGGTGCAACTTGGGAAGGCCAGCGGGCTGCACTCTTTTGAGCAGGTAAAAATGTAAAATCACGTGTGCTGTTAATTACATTAATCACTAATCATGGGGCGGGGTGGGGGGGAATCCTCCAATGGTCAGGGCGCCTGCCGTGTTTTTGGGCTACCTTTCGGTTAGCAGCAGGGTTTCAACGTAAAGCAGCAGATCCTATCCTAAAAATAGCTGCTCTAAAATGAGAGCAGAAACCAGCACATCCGGCCGCCCTCCATAGACCAGAGTATCTTGTCTGTCCTTCAATCCATCCATCTTCCAACTGTACAGGGTCATGCCAGGGAACTGGTGGCACATGGCAGGGGAACACTCTGAGGGACTGGTAAAAGGGGGAGACTGGTCAATTCCAAGGCCCCTGAGTGACAGGGGCCCTAAAAAATTTGGAAGACTTTGATTGATCGGGGTTGGGGGCTCAATTTGACGTGCTTTCATGGGGCCCAAAACCTCTAGTGAACTGGGTGCCGACATTTGTTTTTCATTTGAATTATTGGCTGCAAAGGTGAATTGTGCACTGAGCATCAGGGATATATTATTTTTTTTTAATTGAATTGAATTGAATTGAATTAAACTGTCTTTACTGACGACTAATGAATCGCCTGTCTTCCGTTAGGTCAAAGACATCTACCTTCACAGCGAGATGTTTTCCATAGCCAACAGCCTGCTGACGCCCACGCTGAAGGCTAAGAGACCAGAGCTAAAAGAATTTTTCAAAGACAAGATCGAGGAGATGTACAGCAACATATCTATGTAAATCCCGTTAAATCAGCTCCCTGGTTTCTCAGATATTTAACGGTGTTGCTGACCATGAACCGTTTGCCCTTAATTCCTCTTCAGAACTCAGATAAAAGAATTTAAATCGGTAAAGGACCACAAAGGAGGACGAGATACGATTCCATGTTTTTTTCCCCATTCATCAGTTAGCATGGCTTTGGGTGTGCATGTCAGGAACAGCAAAGCTGTTGCCAGATCAGATCTCTGCGCAGAGAGCGGTGGCTGGACCCTGAACACTCCCCTCATGGGCACTGACCAAAATATCACCAACACAAATCCATAAATAACTATTCTAAATACATCTCTGCAGATTCATTCCTGTAAGCTTGCAATATGGAAAAAAATGAAAATGAAAGCAGGAGAGATTAGACTAGGAGCGGCGTGTGCTTTGACCTTAGCCGAAAGAGCTGAGTTTGTGTATGCCTGAGTTTTCAGGCGCGTCTGTGGCGTTTTCTTGTGGCCCAGTGCTGCAGGCTCTCCTGGTCCACAACAAAACTGTGAAACGTAAATCCAGCATCAAATTTCAAACTTGGGTTAATGTAGATTTTTGTACTGTTAAGTTTATTCCAACCCAAAGTATTACTGTTTATTGTTCATGCACACTCATGCAAGTATATACATAATAATATCAGAATTTAATATATTGGCATTGGATCGAATGGATTTTTGTGTGTAGTGAGAGGAAGTGAAATCATTTTCTGCTGACAGGCAGTGCCAGCACCGCAATACTGTATCTCACATCTACGGAAATGAAGGCACACTAAATAAAACTATGAAATAATGTCAGGTGATTTAAATCTATTCTTCATGCTTTTTTCACCTTTCTTTTGTGAAGCACAGACAAAATCAGGATTCGTTGTTATAAGGAATTTTCAGCCCTATTAGCCTTCATTGCCTAGGTCTGGGTGCAGGGAACAATCCTGTCACCAAACTGCAGGTTACTACTGTAGTTTAGTGAGGCTGTTTTCTGCTCCAAAACTAGGAGATAATGGTGACTCTTATGCACAGACCCGCCGGGCCCGTTTCTGATGTTTTGATTTTCCTGAATAATAAATCATTCACCTACCATTCCGGGATATATACTGTAACCACAGCAAACAGGTGGAAATTGTTCAATATAAAACTGAAACAAGTAAATAGTACCAGTTCTACGCGGAGCTGTTTCCAGTCTGATACCACTCATTTCAGGATTTACACTTGTTCGGAGTATTTCAGCTGGCTGACAGTGATGTGCACAGTTTATATATATATTTGTTTGCAGACCAGATGTGTGTGTGTAATGTGTAAATGTGTTTGAGTAATGATGAGGTTTAGTGTTTAATTTCACACATAGAAATCAGCACTTCGGTCAGTAGGGAGACTCTAAGTAATATGGATATTCTTCTAATTTGGAAGCAATTTACAATGTTTTGCTTCTCCTTTTTTTTCCTAGCAAGCAAGACTAGCTTCATGAAAATGTCATGAAATTGTGCAGGTGTAACTTTTAAGGTACCCCATATCGAAAGATCACAAACTCTTCGGACTGTATGTTTCCCCTTCGATGTCATGTAAATTGTTGAAATTAAAATACAGCTGAACCAAATTCCTGCTGATTTAAAAGCTGAGGCAATTCAATAACTTTCATTATTGTTTTTTTTTAACATCCAGAACAAATGAAGTATCTGTATACTGTAAATGAGGGTGCAAGCATGTTTGTTCCACACTCTGGTGACTGAATGTTAAACAAGAAAGGCATAGGAACATTTGTCTATTTATTTATTTATTTATTTATTTTCATTTTATTTTATTATTTTTTTTGCATGTTAAAACTGGCCTTAAACAGCTGCTAAGGATGGAAAAGGTACAGGTTTAGAAATAAAACCACATTTAAAAAAAAAACCAAATTGATGAATGTAACCTGGAAACAATGCGAGCATGAAGTCATTAGAATATATATTTTATATAATATCTGAAAAGGTGGACGGGTGCAACATGCTGTCATATGAAATACATAAACTGTTTTTTTTTATATGATTTACCAATTTGCATGGGGGGAATAAAACTGTACTTGTTACACTTGAATATTTCTCGGTGGTGTATTTTCTCTGGCGTCAGGCTTTACTCTGTGTTCATTTCTGAGTAGTGGCAGATCATGTGACTGCACACTCTCAGAAAAAAAGGGTACCAATTTGTACCTTTGCTTGTCACTGGGGCTGCCAATTGTACCCTTAGCTGTAGGTAATTGCACCTTAAATGGTACAGAAATGCATCCCCAAGGTACAAACAACATGAATGTACCCCCAACTGTACAAAACAGTTCCTCATAGTCCATTTCTGTATCTTAAAAGGTACAAGTACCTACAGCTAGGGTACAGTTGGCAGACCCTTGAGGGTACAGCCCCAGTGACAAGCAAAGGTACAAATTGGTACCCTATTTTCTGAGAGTATGGAGGAGGATGAAGATGAGGAAGATGAGGCCCGTGTTTTCCTCTGTTAAACTGTGCAGTCAGGCAAGGGGATGGAAAGATAAAAGAAAAGACAGAGGAAAGGTGCTTATTAAGTAGCTGTGAGTTACGCTAGATCAGGGGTGCCCAGCTCCAGTCCTGGAGGGTCACAATCCAACACAGTTAGAGCAGGGGAATCTGCAAACTGTGTTGGACTGTGACCCTCCACTACTGGAGTTGGGCACCCCTGCACTAGATAGTTGATAAAGGAAAAAAACATTAACTTTATTATTCACATGCGAACTTAGTTATTCATCACCCCCGCAGCCTAAACTAAAAACTCAGGTGAACAGTTTTAAAGTGGCAATTTAATCGGGTAATTGAGGGCAGGTGTACAATCAAATACGGTAATGGTTTACGTGCCAGCCGGGTCCTTTGAGACGCGGGCTGTAGCTTGTCGGTACGGTTCTGGCCCGGTTTAGAATAGATATATAGGGGCTGTTAGGCTCGGCCCCGGGGGGCATGGGCCGGCGCAGGGGAGCGGCGACGCGGCGACACATGCCGGCCGAGCGGGGAGCCGCTCGCTCGCAGACGGGGCACCGAGCGACGCCGGCCTCCAAAGCGCGGCGCTCGGGGGCCGCCAGTAAGGACGGCGCGCCGTTACATGTCATTAAAAGCTCTTTTATCGCCTGCATTAAGCGCCCCGGGCCCCGGGCTTCTGCCGCCACACCGCGATCCCGGCGCCGGGTCGCCGAGTCGCACGTCCGGTCTGACGATGGCTTTCGGCGTCGATCGAAATGCTTTTATTTTTGATGTCACTACTACTACTACTACTACTACTAATAATAATAATAATACTGATAATAATTAGCGGATTGATATTTTTAGAGGGTGTGTGTTACCCACAGGTCGGAAGGTTTCGGGAGCAGCCCGTCCCAGAAGAGCCATGAGCCTTTCGCCCATTAACGAAGCCGAGGACCCCGGTCAGCACGCGTGAGTCCGCAACTAACTAACTAACTAACCAGCCAGCCAGCCAGTCACGACCCCCTATCTGCCAGTGGCCTGCTTTGTGACCCGAAGGTCCATGTTGTGGAAACTGTTTTATAATTTTAAGATCCCTGTACCAGTCCTAGCCTTTAACTCCCGATTTTTTTCCGTCGAAATAAAAACGCAATTCCGGTTAATTACAAAGAAATCTATTTTTTAGGTGCTTAACGTGTGCCAAACGCTTGCTTAAGGGGAACCCGGCTTCTGGTGCCAAACTATAAAGAGAACCTGAACCTTTTCCTCAATATTTTCCTAAACCGGTAATTAGCTCTGAAAGCACTGTCCGTGGAGGACTGAGGGGGGACATGGTCTATAAGATCCAGGTCTATAAGATTCTGACAGGTCTATAAGATTCTGACAGGTCTATAAGATCCAGACAGGTCTATAAGATCCAGACAGGTCTATAAGATCCAGACAGGTCTACAGGATTCTAACAGGTCTATAAGATCCAGGTCTATAAGATTCTGACAGGTCTATAAGATCCAGGTCTATAAGATCCAGACAGGTCTATAAGATCCAGGTCTATAAGATTCTAACAGGTCTGGATTCTGTTCAACCAAATAGTTACTTCAGCATTAGTTAAAATACAAGAACTCGTGGCTGTAGGTGGAAATTAGCGGGAGAACATTTTAACCTGGATTTAAGGAAGCACTTCTTTACACAGCGGGTAGTTAGAGTATGCAATAGTCTTCCTGATAAAACAGTGCAAGCTGAATCCTTAGGTTCCTTTAAATCAGAGCTAGATAAGATTTTACCAACTCTGAGCTATTAGTTAAGTTCTCCCCACGTGAGCTTGATGGGCCGAATGGCCTCCTCTCGTTTGTATAGTTCTGTATGTTCTTATATTATTTCAGTTACACAGAAAATGTGAACAATTACACAAGTCACAGACTCAACATACACCAGTTGAGTGTTTTTATAGGTTTTTTTTTTGAGCATCTTATGTGTATAAAGCCTGCTTTGACTAGCATAATACTGCATTACGTTTGCAGAATCACCAGAGGCTAGTGCAGCAGATTTGCTTGCCAGTCTAAGCAAGTCTGACACCTGGCAAGCGAATTGCACCCCCCGGCGCCATCAGAAGCTAGGACAGATTTATCAGTCACCTCACAGGGTCATTTCAGTCAGCCTTGTTACTCCAGTCACTTATCTGAAATTTACCAAGGTCCCCCCACCCCATCATAACTCCGTTAGAGGATCCTGTGGTCCTCTAACGCCAGGATCCAAATGTACTAAAATAAGTCAATGATTTCGTTGAAATGTAGATATCCAATTCTCCTTAGGGTTTGGCTTAAACTGTAGGATTGATCAAATTCAGTGTTCATTTAGTGTTTGCTGGCTTCACAAGTCATTTAAAGATTTTGTGTAGGTGCATAGAAAAACCTGTGGCACTTTTCTGACTTTGATGCGAATCATTTGACCAACTACAGACTAAATGTGATAATCTATACTGTAAACTGCAAGTGTCTAAAATCAGGAAAGAAAACCAGCTGGAGTGTTGAGTTATCACTTCCAGGATTTGGAACTAAAATGTTTCCATCATAAATCATTACCTTGATGGCGGCTGTTGCAACAACACCAAATACATATTTTGTAGAGTTCATGTTTTACATTATTGAATTATATGAAATGTGCCACTGTAAATCTAAATTACATTTGTAAATGACCTGTTTAAATTAATTTAAATGGATGTTTTTTTAAATGTATACAATAGATGTTTTAATATCATAACTGTCACATAATGATAGTCTAGACTCTAGACTTTAATGTTAGGGGGAAAAAATAGTTTTGTTATTTCTTCTGGGGGAGAAAGATCCAAGCTTCTCTACAATATCACTGCTGACAGTAGCATTTTCCCTTGCAGGAATGTCACCCCTGATGAGGGATCAGAGATCCACCATCCTCGGTCACACCAAGTAACATTTGTTCTACAGGTGTGACTGGTTTCCTAAACCTGTAATTAGCTCTGAAAGCACTGTCTGTGTGTTCATTCATTCATTCGTTAATTTATTTATCTATTTTAGGAGTCTGTTACTGTCCATTCTGTCAGCTGTTCAACAACCTGTGATGGTTCGTCAGGTTTGTATGATATGAAGGATTTGCATTAAGCACAATGTAACAATTTTATTCAATCTTAAATTCTAATGGAGCCCATTTTTCTGAACCACAGACATGAATTTGCCATCTGGAGTTTCATCCTTTTTCCTTGATTGCATGGATTCTGGTTTGTGTGCACCCTCTGCCTCCCCCCCGTCTCAGGAATTGGACAGTAGTTGTTCCTCTCCGGAAGTGTTCCGGGCTCCGGACCCATGTGGTATGTGCACGTTAATAAAAACTGAGGCTGTTCTGGAATCTTGCTAAGTGTATATTTAGTGCTCTGTCAGCTGAGGGAAGCTATTCCTTTTGAAGCAAGGCATTGCAAGGATGTTTTACACAATGCCAATAACTTGGCAGAATAGTAGAATTTTTTGTAAGGTGTTGCTGCAAAGTCTCTTCTGAAATTCAGTAAGTGGCTGCAGCCAATTGGAATTTTGTTCTGTGTCTTTTGGCGTTAAGAGGAGACTGGTTGTTTTGCCATGGAGGAAGAGATTGTGGAGCTGTGGGTGAAAAACTCCACGCTCCTTGACGTGAGCCATGCTATGGACATCAATATGAAGCAGCCCCCGAATCTCTCTGCTATAATGGGTAATCTTAATGTCCTCAATCGCAACATTGAATGGTCAGTAGACGGCTCTGGCTGTATAATGCTCTTGAACATTCTGCTGTGATTTTTAGATAAATACAAGAGAGACTCAGAGGTGTCAATTTCAGGTCCAGAAAGTAAAAATCCAGACCAGGATTTTGTTTCAACCAATCAGTTGAGCATAGAGAGTCTCAGTGACAGAGTGCTCAGCTAGTTGGTTGAAACAAAATCCTGGTCTGGATTTTTACTTTCTGGACCTGAAATTGACACCCCTGGAAAGAATTAAGAAAATTAACCTACAGTGAGGATGTAACGATGCATCGCAAATCGGTAAAAAATCGATTAAAAATGTGACTATTCAAACTGGTTGATGAAAAATGAATTGGTTTTGCAGCAAGGTCCTAGTCCATCCAAAAGTTCTTTGCAAACATGTACGCACAGCTTGCTGTACCATGGGTACGGATTTGTAAACCATGTGCACAGATTGCAACACCGTGGGCACAGATTATGAATTTTTCTCATCCTGGACCCTGATCCGCTTTGTAGTTTTTCAATGACGTTCTTATAACAAAAAAGAAAAACATGTAGATTATGCCCTGTGCTGTTTAAAATGAGCATCGCAAATCATTTTTCATCTCATCTGTTAAATCGTCACGCATATCAGTTTTTAACCGATTTGCGATGCATCATTACATCATTACCTTCAGTAGATGGACATGGATTTCGCCTTACTTTATACAGACATGTGGATTGCACTAATTAATTCTTCTCCTGCAGAGAATTCAAGGAGACTTGAGGAGAAGGACTTTGAAAGGAGGTAAATTTATTTCTTTTAAAATTGTGATGGTGCAGGAGATGTGGCCTGTGGAACTATTTTTAAAATGACAAATTCTGTCTCTTCATACGTATGATCTGTTGAATAACTGGAAATTTATGATTATTAGCATATGTCTAACACATTTAGTATTCAAACCTAAGTGTCATTAATTTGGGTAGTATTAAACCAGATTTTTGTTTTAGGCAGGAAATTCTGAATGCATCCTGTTCTTATACAGTATGTACGACCACAGTATCGGGTATTTATCACTTCTGTATATATGATCCTAGACTGTGCATTTCACTATCACTTTAACAAGATGACATGATGCATGGTCCTACAGTAAGATGTCATTGTTTGTTTCTAGGAAACAAAAGCCCAATAAGTACGTCGGAAAGGAAACGCCAACCTGAGAAAAATGCAGACGTTTTTGCTCCAATCGCAGAACCACAAAAGGTAACCACTTATGCGGGAAGCATTATGTTTTACAGGGCGCATAAAAATGTCCATTTTTTAAGGGTAATGTTATGCATTTGTCTTTTATAACTATTGCATAAGACACTGAAATGTGACTGTTTCAGGACTCAAGTCTGGATATTGAAGCATTAAAATTATATCTGTAAAACTACTTCTTGTGAACTATAATTTTGCGCTTGCATACTTAACTGACATTGCCGCCTTGCAACAGATACAACCTTCGATCCTATAATTAGGTTAAATTGTCTAGAAAACACAAATTAAAATCCTATCATGAGGGCAGGTAAGATTCCTGTGGCATCCTAGCCAAACGCTATGAATTAATATCGCTTTGTAACTGCCACGCTAGAGTGATTCGGTGGATCTCCCAGGGTTACGTTAAATGTGCAGCAGTTGAGAATTGGCAAGGGCACCCTTAATAGTCTTTCACGTGCCTATAAATGAAGCAAGCAGTTATTTAATTTATCGGAAAGTTCATTTGTTTTCTTGGCTTCCGTTAACTTGTACTTGTCTAAACCATGATATTAGGAATGTCTTAAATTCTCAATCCAAAGCTTTTTCTCTTGTAGATGGGCAGGGTGAGGCCCATAAAGTGCAGAAAGAAGGTTAGGTTTCAGTCTGCAGTAGGGAAGGAGCCAGAAGAGGGAGCCATGCAGGCACATGAGCTGAACGTGGCCCAGATGGCACGAAACCTTGCTTTGGGCGCACAGACCAGGCCAGATTCTTCGGCTGTGGCCCAGCCTGGGGCTGGAGAGCAGGTTGGCATTCAGAAGGTAAATCTGGACAGAGAGGAAGGCGGGAGAAGTCCAGCAGAGGGCACAGAAGCTGTCCCAGGCATCTCAGCCCAGAGCAGAGCCAGAGTCTTCCACTTCCCAGATGAAGAAACAAAGAATGCTGTCCTGAAACCGCGAGAGAGACCCCTTGTTGTCCTTCCCTCAAGACCGGTAAATATTCAGTGTTTGCGGTCTGTGAATTGGAAGAATCATTGCTGAGGATTTAACTGCAATTGTGTATATATTTTTCAAACAGCTTATTTTGAGCACCTCTCCCTCATCTGGTGAACTCCGTCCAGTTTATATAAAGGTTAGCAAATGTTCTGAATTATGAAAAATTGTCCTATTTTTACTGCATCACAAAGTGGTTGCCTGGGTGACTGTCCAGTAGAGGGCGATATTTTCCATACATTTGCGGCTAGTCAAACTGTAGTACCGAATTCTGTGTGTGTGTGTGTGTGTGTGTGTGTGTGTGTGTGTGGGCTTGCATAGATTACTTTTGAGTACCAAAATGTCCCCAAAGTGTGGTAAAACCTGAAATTTCCCTACTTCTCAGGACATTTTTTCAGGTCCCCATTTGGAAAACCTCAATTTTATAAAAATCTGTGAATGGCATCAAAAAAGTATAAATGCCAAAAGTCTTGAATTTGGTTGGTTACTTATGGTTAAGGTTGGGGTTAAGGGTGTCATGACTGGGACTAGAGTTTTTCCCATAGAAATGAATGGAAGGTCCCCATTTAGATGGGTACACTGAGACTGTGTGTGTGTGTAATATGCGAGAAATAAAAATGCCCTCTGGGTATTTCTCATTTTGGTGGTATTTCATGCTGCAGTTCAAGAACTCAGAAATTCATGATCCTGAAAAGCGATATGAAGTGTGTTGGATGCAGTTGCTTCATGACGGCGAAGATGGCCTCAATAGTTCAACATGTAAAAGGGTTGTCACAAATGAGGGTAAGGGCATTATCACAGATTTTCTGTGATCACTTAAATCTGTGCCTCAGAGCTAATGTTCTTGTTGGAAATCTTATAATGAATTTAAGCAAGACTGTACTAGTTCTGGATTGGACCTGGAGATATCCTTGGTGACAATACCATGGGCAATTTTTTGAGCAGTGTTGCTGACCAATGTTGCTTGAGCACTCTCCCGTTGATATTGGCTGACAAATTTCTGTTTAAACATTACTTTAATCAACAGTGAGCAACTTAACAATCTACATGAGTTGCCCTTCGTTTCACCTGGTCAGCAATTATTTGGGCACCGTTGCTCAAAAAGTTGCCAGTGTATCATCACCTTTGGAGTTTTTTAACACTGAAAAATATTGAATGACTGTCTGTTCATTTTATAATGCTAGAATGCTAAAGTCACTGATTAGTCTATTTTGTAGGTGTAGTCATCTATGAAGATTATGAAAGAATCAGAAGATACGAAGGACCTATGATTTCAATGAAATAATTTCTTTGTATGTTTTAAGCGTTATGTTAAGAGTATAAATTAAATATTTATTAATAAAGAATTGCATTTGATCCGTTTCAGACTGCATGTGTGTACTTAAAAGAACGCGGTTGAGCTGTATCGGGGGGACAAAGGTCTGTGTTTTGCGAGATGAATGAATCCAAATTAAATATGGAGGGGGGAACACGTCCTGCCCGCCCCCGGTCAGTACGCCCCTGTGTACCTGGAAAGAGGCCAGGTGTGATGTTTCGTTGTGCCGCAGCGGATGGAAGAACCCCAGCTTCCTGGTACCTATCTGGCCACAAGAACGGCCCTCCGTCCGGGTGCAAGCGTGCGTTCCCGGTACGTAAGGGCGCGCGTCAAAACATCAACATGCCAATTTCGCTGAACACGTGGGGCCCTGGCCAAAAATACCGGCCAATCAGATAATCCGGAGCAGGAGCGCCGGACTGGGCCGCCGTCCAATCAGAAAGCCGACGCCTGTTTCCATGCAGCTGTGTGACTAATGCTTGTCATATGACTCTGACACAAATGGAGTGAGTTTCGAGGAACTAGGTGTGCGTGTGGATTGATAAGAAAGAAAACGTTTTTTTGCTTTCCTAAATGTGGGAGCCCCTGGCGCAGAATGCCTCCGACGCTGTTTAATAAACTTTTTAATAAAAAGAGTGCTTTTCCGGCGGCGCCGAAGTGCGTGACAGAGGAGCATTCGTTCAGGTATGTGGCCACGCTCGCGAGCCCCTGCGCGTGGACAGGGGGAACGTGGCACCGTTTGAACTTCGTTCGAATCCTGTAACGGCCGCCGGTCTCGCGCTGCGCATTCCTTCCTAATTACGTATGTCGGCATATGCAGCTATAGCGTCGCCGCTCCTCGTACCCCAGAACTGTGCCAAATGTGATTTTATTTTTTGCTCGGTAGCTGCTTCTCGTTCAGGTGGAGCAGCAGTAACTGGGGAAGCTGGCCCGGGGGGGTTGCGGTCACGTCGGGGGAAGCGACGCTTTCTTTTTAACCCGTCGTTAGCTGCTAGCCGGCTAGCGGCGAGCCGCCTGCGGGTCCCGCGGGTCACGGGGGATGTTTTATACTGCGCGGCAAAAACGAAAAGGCCGCTTAGCTTTTGTCTGTGCAGCCCTCGCCACAAAGACGCAGGACGGCGTGTACCGTCGCTTCGCAGGCACCTCGGGCTCCGATGTGCGCCGCGCATGGCAGCCGACCCAGGAAAACGACGCGTGTTCCTCACGTCCGCACGGGCCGCTATTAATATTAATATTAATCATTAATATTGCGTTAATATGGAGTCTGACTGCGGGGTCGCGCGTGCAGCGCGGTAAGTGCGGGGGATGCAGAACATTATGGAGCCGAACTTGGCATACAATGCAGGCGAATAGTGCGAGGAACCTGTAACTTCAGCTTGCAGAACCTGTTACCGGTAGGTTGACATTGTAACAGGCTATAACATAATTTGGGGGAGGTGTCGGTTATTGAGTTTGGGATTAATGCAGTGAATATCCTCAATGCATTAATACTGAGTAGAATTTTATTTTGTATTTGTATTTTCTATTTAATGCACGTTTTCACGTTAAGTGTTAAGCACGTTTACGAGCCAAAATAACGCATTACTCAATGATTTGACAGTCATAGAAATCAAGGCACAATGAGTTTTATTATGCAATATACTCAGTCATTTGCTTAAATTACAGCAGCAAATCGTTATGTATTTTGGTTTATAACATCTTAAGCTGTTATATACATGTATATTCTTGATTGATCATAATTCGGCCTGATGTGTATTGTCACAATAAAACAGTAGCAGTTTGTGCGCTTATTTTTACTTACTCGTCATTGGTTCGTCATTGCTTTGCTTGTTAATGCATTTATACATAATTCTAGCAGAAAATGAACTAGCTTGTGTCTGAAAGTTGAACTGGCCCATCCACACAGTGAGTGTAGGAAATATGAAAGGGACATTGCGATTTCTTTTTTTACCCCTGGTTCTTCCTTTTACCACAATGAGTTGGTTGTGACACATCCAATGTGTAGGGACTTCAGCCATTATTTGTATGGCTCTTTTTCGAGTCTAAGTCACAGATGTGTTGGCACAAAGGTTCCTGGACACCAGAGATGCATCCCGTGTGGGGCTTTGTACATGTCTGTACAAAGTTCCATGGTCCAAGCTTATCCCTGGAGGGGTTTCAAGTTTTAATTGTATTTTTTTTTTTTTTTTAGTTTTTAGCTTGTTGGTTGTTTAAAATGATTTTCAAAGTAATTGTGATCACATCCATATTTTATAGACAGAACATTTACAATTGTAGTATGTAAACGTTATAAAAGTTTAGGAATTTGATATTAATTTTCTATTTTATTTAATCTTAGTAGTAGAATTACTAATATAGCAAAAGTATGAATGGGCGGTTTGTGAAACGGGACAGTCCCTCAATTGTCAGTTTGAATTCTTCCAGTAAGACATTTTCTATCAGTTAAGTGATTTATTTTTTTAAAATGTGCTCATTTTCAGTAAAAGCCGAAACTGCAGTTAAAAAATCTTCTCATTTTCTGTAAATCATTTCTCAAGTACATTAAGTTGCAAGGAAATTCCTCTAACTTTCTCTAACCCCCCCCCCCCACCCCCAATACATTGTGGTTTTGGATTGTGTTTCAATATGTTCCCTTTAGATTTTGTAAAAGGATCATCTGAAAGTGGACATATCCAGATGGAATTGACCTAACATTATGATAGCACCACACTTTATGATGCACACAGACATGCATCATTCCCTGTTCAAGTGCTGAAATGTGAATATAGAATTTTGTTCATTTTTTTGTCATCAGGTATTTGTCAGTATTTTATGAATATCTTTTTAGTAGTCCCGGAAGATTTATTTATTTATTTTTCCCGGCAAATATATTTTATATTGGCACATAGTTAAGGGAAACTTTGATGGACTAAAGTCCTGATTATGTAGCTGGTCATTGTCGCTTAAGACCGCAGAAATGCCTCCTAATGTCCTATCCTTCAAAAGCAGCTTCACTTATACTGCGGTTTGATGGTTATGTGCCATCTGTTATGTTTGTGCTAAGGGTAACCTATAATGGATAATGCAATTCTCCTTTTCTTCTTTACCTTAAAAGCAGCCCATGAAATATTTTGCCCCACACTGAGTGTTGCTGTGTAGGGTACAGGATCATACCTTGAAATTATTAGTAAGTCTTGTAGAGAGAAATCAGTTTTGGTGTGTTGTCTGGGCATTGTTGGCATACTCATTCTGGTGCTTCATGGGTGATGATCACAGGTGAAATGTGGCTCTGGCCTATGGTCTGCTAAGAGCTCAGAACGGAACATGACGACGGCCTATTTTAAGTGTCTTGTAGAGTTCTCAGAAGTGCAGGGTCATGGTAAAGGTATATTTGTGTGGACATGGGCTTAATCATCTGCCCTCTCTTACCTGTGTTTTCTGCTAGCTTGCATACGGTTTCATTATAATTAGGTACTGAGAGGTAAAAATGATACATGTTCAGTTAAATAAGACAGAACATTTTCTCACAAATAAGGACACTAATAAATCCAAGTCATTATCTTTAACGGTTATTGAGATATGGCTATGGGGTACCCCCTGACCTGATGAGTAGGAGCCTCACATTTATTTCTGTGGGAAGTTTCTGCCATTGACTGTGGGATTTTGCTGTCTATGTCCTGAAAAACCTTAGTTTGAAGCTTTATTATGATTCCAAGTTTAGTATTTTAAATTTTATTTATTTTTGCAGACTGCTTTGAGAAATTTGAAGGTGAAATTGACCAATTTTTTTTGTCAAACAGTTGAAAAATTGTGTTTCAATGGGTAATTTAGTTACAGTTTTTGAAAGATGCAAGACGTCACCTTTGTTTGTGAAAATATTACAATAATACATTTCTGGACAGAGAGATGGCAAATTGAATCGGAAGCATTTTGGGTAAATTTTAACACTTTCCTCCAGTCAATGTGCTTACCTGCCAGTATCTATTATCTTTTTAGGCAAAGTAATGGACAGCAATTTGGTTTGTACAGCCCATTCTAATATTGCTTATTGTCCTTACACAGAGCCACTGAATTATCTGAAATCTGTATTAAGATCACTAGTATGAATTGAAATGCTTAAGCTTGCATCATGTCAATGCCAAGTTTAATGAGGAGACGCATGTCTTGTCTCTTGGATTGGTAGTTTCCACTGTCTGGAATTTAGTTGGTGGTATCAGTCGTGTTGGAATTTATCCATGCCTGTACACAAGACTAAATTAGATATCCTTAAATGAACTCCTGCAGTGTTCCATGTGATGCAGGACAAGGTCTCCAATCATATGTGGCTTGATTTCCGGACAGATTACAGTTTACACTGAAAGCAGACATTGTGTGACTTACGTTCTAAGCAGTCTAGTAATTTTTGCTTTATATTCTGTTAGTTGAGTAATGATTTTAAAGTGTTTATGCTTTTTTGAGCACTTCTGAACAAATTTTCTCTCACATGTAGTTATATGGCTTATTTTATAAGAATGAGAAACTTTTTCACAATGGTAATATAGACCTTAACATGTTGTATGGAACCTTATTAAACTACATTAGTTGCTGCTGACTGTCGATTTTGTTCTGTTGCTTCACGTGTGTAACTATCATCAGCAATGTGTACTGCATGTGACTGAGCCACGTAACATAAAGCATATTGAGGCACACCTGGTCCTGTCCCAAGGTACACAGGTGTGCTGCAGCTAAGTGATTAAGAAATGCTGCTCTTTGCCCTTGTTACTGATACAGGTAAAATAAGTACTAATGAGATTCTTAGCAGAAAAACCAATATTTGCTTATTTTGTCTTGTGGTAGGCTCAATGATTGCAATTTCATGGATTTTTAGGCTCATTTATAATAAGGTGGAGTTTTTCGAACACATTTATTTTCCTTGATAACACTTCTGTCCAGACAATAGCAAATGGTTAATCTGTTGGTCCATTATTGTTGGTGTTACTATGACTGTGCGGTAGTTGACTTGAGGGAATCGGAAAGCCCAGTGAAGTATTTTCCAATGCAGGAACTCTGCTAGCAGCATTCATGCCGAGATCCATAGCAGTGGTCTGTTTAGTACAGCAACATGATCCAAGGCCTCATGAGAATAAAATGCTCAAATTTGTTTGTGGATCCAGGAGGCTTTCACAGGGCAGGTTAGAACATGCCACATGGGTCGGGTCATTAGCCATTGCTCTCCTGTTTTTTGTTTAGAGGTAACAAGAGACTGATACTGTTTGATGCCTCCATTATTTTCTGACTTTGCAAGCGGGGTCCTGTTTCTGAGAAGTTCCCCTTCTGACTTACATCCTTTTTGGACCATGACTGCCCCTTTCACTAATGACAATGATTCACATGCGTTCCTGATTTGTCTGCTATGGGAAGACAGGCCATTTTTTGGAATCTGGAGATTCTGGCTGTGATGTAATCCCCACAGTCATGAGGCATGTGAGTGTGGAATGCATGTGTGTCAACCTGAAACCAAGGAAATGGCACAGACAGGAAGCAGTGTGATCCTGTTTGTTGCTTTAAGATCATTTAAGGGGTAGTTCTGCAATATTTTTTTAAGGTAGATTATACTAAAGTATACTAAAGTAGCCTGCTAGTTTTGCATGTGTCTAATGAAGTGAAAGGGTTAATCAGTCTCGGGGTTGAAGTGCCCTTCTGTCTGGTGTCAGGTTATAGTCTGCACTGCTGGCCTGTGTAAATATTTGATGTATTATCTAACTGAAAACATAAAATGGTGCTCTTTACCATTGACCTTAGAGACATGGTCAAGTGTTATCCTTCTCACAGATTGTTAAGCAAATAAAAAGCAATAATGCAAGTAAGATTTGTTTTAGTTGTTCATTTCTTCTGCCTTTAGAGAAGCGGTTGCCATGAAGTATGATAAAGCCGCCTAGTGCTGTCCTGAAAAATATAGAAACTGGCTAAATAATATGGGTTGTTTTTTTTTTATTGGATGTCTTGACTGATATGTGCTCTTTAGCATCCACTTAGCTTAGAAGTGCTAACCTATAGCAGCGTCTCGTTTCATTCATGTGCTGAAGTTTTTGTTGGATGTGAGTAGTAATGCTTGTGGGAATGGGGAACTGTAAAGGTAAGGCAAATGGACTTGTCGTGAGTGTCCAGCTGCTGCAGTGTGACGTTTCACCCGCACCTGTTCTCCTGTCACGAAATGAGCTTCTCTGTGCCGTCACTGCTCTTGGTTGCAGCTCTGTGTGTGTTTGTCTCTGCAGCCCCTTTTTGGAAAGGGGGAGCATGGTGACTGGTGTGGGGGGTGTAAGAAGTGGGCTGGTGTCGGTTTTCACCCACAAGAAAGCATGATTAGACTATTCTGGTGCCTGGAGTACTGGCAGGTTTTAGTTTTCAGGCAAGAATTAGGTGGCAGGGCGACTTTGCGATCCAGGAATGCCGACCTGGATAAAAGTACCTGCTGCTGAGTTCTAAAATAAAACCCTCCAAAAGGCTTGCCTGCGTCACTGGCTGTACATATTGTGCCCTTCCAGCCTTCTGGTCAGCAAAGGGTGGGCTGCAGTGCTTGTGGGTGGGGGCAGAGCTGGCTGTGGGGGTAGGTCAGTCCCGGTGAAAGACTTCCTCTGCGCTGGCCTCACCGTCAGTCTAATCCATTTTGGGGGGTGGGGGGGGGGGGGGTAGGACTTCTGCCGGGCAGAGGGGGGGGGGGAGGCCTTCGCCGGGGGGGGGGCCGATTTGGCCTGGGGGGCC
>JAODKM010000046.1:3300554-3313881 GCA_026780845.1 Petrocephalus sullivani | reverse complement strand
ACGTGAAGTTCTGCGGGTTGTTGCCGCTGATCGGACGCCGCGCTCACCCCCCCACCTCCCCTCCCCTCCTCCCGGACCGGAGCGCGAGCGCTTCGCGCGCGTGCCGCACAGCTGGCGTCGGTTCCGCGCGTCGGACGCTCTCGGGACGGCGCGTCTCGCGGACTCGCTGGAAAAGGAGGGAAGAAAACAAACAAACAAACAAACAAACCCGAAGAGAGAAACGACAAAACAAGAATAAGTTTTTTCCCGGGATGCGCTGCTGTTCGCCTGACGGCGGCCGCGGCGCTCCCGCGGTCAGTCCCCGTAGCTAATTCCAGCTGTGTCGTCTAGCTAGGAAGTTTGGCGGCGGCGGGAGGAGCTGGAAGTTCGGCCCGAACCCATGCCCGGCCGAGGGGGGCCCTCCGCCTGGGAGCTCGGCACCGTCCTGTGGAGCTTCGGCTGACGGAGTGAAGCGACTTGGGTGGGAAAGGAGAGAGGGAGGGCTCGGCGGCCGCGGGAGGACGTGGGGACGATGACGGCCCCGGTGGACGGCTCCTTCAGACGCGCTTTGAGGAGGCCGCCGGCGCTGCGGACTGGCGAGGTACCGACGCGCCGGCAGGGGGTGGGGGGCTTTCCTGTCGGGGCGACCTGTCGGGGCGACCTGTGGGTCATCCGGCGGAGGCTCGGGTCCCGGAAACTCTGACAGATGCCGGACGATGGGCCCTTGGCACGGAAGGTGGCGGAGGTGCTGCGGAGGGCGGGTTGCTGTCGCTGTCACCGCCCTGTCCGCCCGGGCGCTTCGCCTTACCCCAAGTGTCCTGTCGCTTTTTATCTTTATTTGTGTTTTTTAATCAGAGCTTTCCATAAAGAAATGCCCCCCCCCCCCCCACCCCGCTGGTGGCGTTACACTATTACAGGGGCGGGAAGTAAAAACAAATGATTTAAAGAGTATAACACGTGTTTGGAGACGGAGAGCCAGCGTGCTTTTGCTGTTTTTCGGAAGTGAATCACTGTCTAATTTTAACTTTTTTTTTTTCCACTTTGAAAGTGCTGCTGCGGCGGCTCAGACGCTCGTACAGTGAGGCTTTCTGTGTGTTGGCCGCCGTTCTGGAGCGGTTCGGGTGTCGGCGAAGTTGTAATGTTCCACGCACCATATGGTATCACTTTAGCAGCTCGGGATGAGTTCTCGCTGGTCATAGATCTGTCTTTTTTTCTTTTCTTTTAGGGTTTACAGGAGCTTGTTACTTAGACTTATGGAATCATTTTAAGTAACTGTTTATTAAGAACTAAGAACAACAAGTTTCTTAAAAGGCATTTAGTGCTGAGGATACATGGTTTTCTTATAGTGGGCGTGGAATATCTGCATTCTGATTACTTCCCATTCAAATGAATCTCAGCACAGTGTAACACAGGTTATGGGACTGCACTGACATGCCCCAATCCAGTGCGGTATTCTGGTAGTGGATGTTTGCTGTTCTGTTGTGTGTATGTTGCTGCCACTCCTGCAGTAAGTGCTTCACTGAGCTTCACCCAGGTTATTCACAGAATCCTGACAGCAAAGCCTCCACTGTTACGGCACTATAGACCGCTGAAAATAAAGTTTGCATCTCTATGTGTGAAATATAGTACAGTACATAGTGCAGCTAAGTATTAAATGGGTGCTGTGAGTGAGAGCAAAGCAGTCGCAGTGTTTTCCTTGGTGTCCTGATCACTTAGAGCAAAAAGATTAAATCCGCCTGAGTAATACAGTGTCCTAAAATTACAGCACGTTTAGCAGTGGTACTCGCCTCCTCTTCTTGTTATATGTAAACACTTAAGGGTTGTGGTGTAAACATTACATGTAATAGGCCAACCTTCCATGGTATGGCTCGAAAGCCCAAATGAACTGTCAATTACAAAATCTTATTGGAGAGTATAGAATGAATAATTTGATAAAGTTTGAAGTTTACTTAGCACAAATAAACGTACTTTGCATGATTTAGTTCAGGTTTTTCCTTTTTAGCTCATGAATCATTGTTTGCATGCCTGTATTTATCTAATTTGACATTTTTTTATATGGTTGGGACCAGAGGTTTTCCCTTTTAAAAAAAAATTGTGGTTGACTAGGTAATGCTGCATGACTGGAATGTCTGTTTTTTTTTTTTAGTTTAAAGTTGTTTTACACTTAGTTTGTATCAGAAGAACTTATTAAATCTACTTAAACAGGGATGCTTGTGAATTTTGACTCCTCACTTCTGAGCTGTACAATTCTTGCATTGTTACTCTTCCAAATAGTTGCTCTGATTGTTATTTCTGTGAAATATTCCATAGTTCTGCTGACGTTCCATGCAGGGCCCTGAGGCTAGACCAGTTAAGAACTACTGATGTACTGGTTAAGCAGTTTGTAAAATGGCTGTGTAATTTAGTTCTCGCTGAGACACTATTGCACACCTGCAACTTCTGTGCAGGTATCTTCCTCTATTTTGTAACATATTCTATAGACATTTTGGGCACCAAAGCCTTATTGTTTTGTAGCTCTGTACCAGACACATGCATCAGTAAGCTTTCTGACATTTGGCATCAAATCCCATTTTTGTCTTCAAATCCCTGGTTGTTTATTGGACCTTTCCTGAGGGACCTGCAGTTTGTGAATGCAGCTTTAAACTGAGCTCATTCTCTTTGTCATCTCTTCACTATTCACAACATTTTTTTGCTCAGATACATGTACCTAGGTGTAATTTAACATTTACTTATCCAATATTATTTGCCAGTATTATACTTCTCCCTGTCTAGTGTGCAAGACTATCATTTTTTTTTAGATCATTTGAAATTATAGTTGTTAATGTATTTTCTAAATTGTGAAGCATTGTCAACACAGAATATGCACACTTTCCTTCCTCATGTGACTCTCAAAAGGATGGCCACATGACTTTATATTGGTGCTGGTATTGATGTGGTTTCTCCTTTTACAGAACTCATTTCTCTTCAAGCAAAACGGAGAGCTTTGTAACATGGTTTAAATTATTGCACAGCAGACTTCTAGTAACAGGGAATTGTCACACATTGTTTTAGGAACCAGTTAGCCTGTCCTAAGGAGGCAGTATTATAACAGGAGGCAATATTAAAAGTTATGGTCAGAATAATATAATGAGACACTAGAGGGATGTTAGAATGGATTCAGCAGTTGCCTTGTTTCGATTAAAGTATTGATTCCACTGACTTGCCAAGATGGCTGGCATGTGTCCGTATTTAGGCCTGACAATAAACGTATCCAAATCTAGCTGTATCACTGTTTAAATCTGTCGCTAATAGCTGCAAATGCATCAGAATGGTACAGCATTAGATTTTTCTTTGACCACAGCTCTCACTTGATCTAGCTGTGAGCAAATGTGGGAGTGTGCTGTACAGTCAGTGATGGTGTTTCCATAGTCTGGTGATTTTTTAATTTTTTTTTTATTTGGCTGTTCGTGGTGTTGTAGTATTCTCTGTCTTGGCTGTGGTATATTCTGTGTATAGTCAGTGATAGCCTATACAGTACAGAAGTATCATCAGAATTTTTTTCATTTGGCAAACTGTTTTGAAAAATAATTTGGCCATACTCACAGTTATAGCAAATCTTGAGTCCAAGATTTCTACCAAAAGCCAGAGTTACATGGTAGCACTGTACTGCCCTTTGCTGAGGATTGTGAAACCACAATAACACTGAAACCTAAAAATAGTTATTCCTTGCTTTATTATTTAGTGGTTTGAAATTGAATGTCTTACTCATTGGGTGAACATGCTTTCTGACACCACGTGAGAGTGCAACAGAGCCGTGCTTGTCTTCTTGCTGAACCTTCCAAAATGGAGCAAGCAGTATCGTTAGGTAACAGTCCAAAAACTGCCTGCATTATTTTTCCAGCTGTAACTTATTGGTAGGTCGATGTATTGCTTATGGAAGTGACTTTATTATTTTCAGAATATGCGTATAAATATAGCAATAATAGGCCTGGAAACGGAGTATTCTTCCTCTGGACATCCTTATGTTAATTTGGCTATTTAGCATTTGCATCGTGGCATGGAATAATAGTGAATGTGTAACAAGCTATGATCATTTGTCTAAGACCCTCCAAATTCCCTCTGCTAAGTTCCTGTTTGATTGCAACATGACAAATTAGTTTAGGAATTGAGCCACAAGCTAAGGTTGGGCGTGTGGCGGTGTTTGAGATGTGATATGGTCGACTTGACCTTTAGGTCAGAAACCGCTTGTAGATAGAACTTAGCAAACAGTATTATCTGATATCCACAAACATTCAAGCGTTTTCCCCAGTCTCTCTTACATCTTGGCTTGGGTTAACATTGAGTGGCACTCTGGCCCATCTACGTCTTCTTAAGAAGAGATAAATAAATGAATCTGAGGAATGCAAAGAGAACCCTTCAAGTAAACATGACCTCTTGCTGACCTGCTATTTGAAAGTGCTCACTTGTAGCTCTAATAAAGTTCCTCCGTGAAGGAAAACCAGTTAGTTCAGTAGTGTAGCCTGGATAATGGGCATGAAATTGTAGTGAGGCTCCCCTTAGTGTCCCGCAGCCCGTCTCTACCTCAAGCACCGCCCCCTTGTTGACGTTGAGCAGACATGGCTACAGTGCCCACAGTTTACCGGGTTGCATCTGGCATGGGTTACCTATCACCTTGATTTTTTTTTTTTGTATCTTTTGTAATAGAACTACCTAGGTACCCATGCAAGATAACAGATCACTCTGTGGGTGTATCTCAAGTACTCCTCGATTGACATAGTTTTAAAGTTAATGCCAGAGATTAGCTGGAGTGTATACGTTCAGTGGCCTCTGGTAGGTTCTTATATAGTACCAGGTATGATGTGTTTTTGTCACCAGAACTGCTTTAAGGGTTAACAAGGCATCTCCAAATGTACTTCCATGCATTACTGTTGTGCTGTGCTGTTTTTTGCCCTTGTGACCTTCCTGTTAGCTTTAATGAGTCTAGCCCTTGTGTTCCGACTTCCCTCATTAACAAGGTTTATCCCATGATTCTCTGTAAACCCTAGACACTGTGTGAAAATCTGAAGATTTTTGAGACGCTAGAACCACCTTGCCTGCCACTGAGTATCGTACCACATTTATAAATTGCCTCAATAATTTACTATTAGTCATTGGATGGCTTAACCACACAATGCCTCTCAACCCAGTCAGCATGCTATATATATTTTCAGTTTCGGTCATATGATGTATGTTAATGAACCGGTGTAGCTAATAAAGTGACCACTGAGTTTTTTGTACAAATGGTACTGATGTATGAAAAAGATGTGAAAATGTTATTCAAGGGTCAGACTTTGTTTCCAGTAGCATTTATTAGAGTCATTACTAGGGAGCAGATGGTGCATTTAAGGAGTAAAGGGCATATTGGTTAGAACTCTGATCACGCCATATCATTCTATATTAACTACTGTTGAAAATGGAGTCAAATTACTGCAGATATTAACAAGGAAGTGTTTGCATTGCATTCATGCTGGTAGCTCATGAAAATGGCGCTGAGTTTATTTACATAATATCCATCCATCTTCCAAGTACTGATCCTGGTCAGGGGGCCTGTAGACTATCCTGGACAGCACAGGGCGCAGAGCTGTGCTATGCACTGGATAGGACGCTAGTTCATTGCAGGGCACACGTACACTTACCACATGATTGTATACTAGGGGGAATTTAGAAATGCTAGTTGGATTAATAGCATGTCTTTGGACAGCAGGAATTTAGAGTGCTGGGAGGAAACCCACGTGATACAGGGAGAACGTGAACAGCATGCCCATACGCACAGTGGGGGCAGGATTCGAACCCCCATCCTAGCAGGTGCGAAAAAACAATGCTACCCACTGAACCATTGTGCTGTCTGCACTTCATTTAATTTTCGCAACTTGCTCCTGGCTTGGAGTGATGTTTCCCGAACAAATGAATTTGCCTAGAGGCATGCAGATAGACTGCTGGCTCTTGCTGAAATGAGGGTCATGGTTTATTCAGATAGTTTTAATTACCCTTCAGAATTAGCCGGGGGGCTGCCGTCCTGTTTCAGGCCAGCTTCCTCCTATAGATACAAAAGAGACAGGAAACTGTCTTGAAGCTGTTTACTCATTCTTTTATTCATCCAAAATATCTAGGGTACAAACTATCCCCAAAAGATGCTTTTGTTTCGCTGAGGGAACAGCTGTTGTGTTTTCTGTAATTGTTTGATAACCTTGTGTGGATCCACTGGGGAAAAGCTGACTCACACGCTATGGCACACAATGGGTGACTTACTGTGCTTACTTGTGGCGTTTCCTCTAATTCTTGTGCCACAAAGCCAACCATTTGGCAGATGAATGAACAGACATTCCTTACATATTTCATCCATCGTAATTTTGGGGGTAGAAAAAGCCTGTCTCTCTCTTTCTCGCTTTTTTTTAATTCATTTTTTAATACTTAAAGGGAACCTGGTTGTCAAAAGTTGAACAGCGCTAAATCATATACCAGCAAAAATCCAAGAGATGCTTTTTGAGAGATTTGCTCTTTGACACAAAGAGGGTTCTGCCGCATGCCTCTGCCAGCAGCGTATCGCAGTTCCAGAGACCCGTTCAAACACAAAAAAATGACGCTTGACCTGAACAGACAGCGGGCAGGCCCACACCTCTGATCTGCACAGCAGGAATGCTATGCGTAGGCCCCGGGCTTGTGAGGAATTCCAGACAGCTTTCGGAGCCCCCCCACCCCCCCAGCGATGTCCATTCATAGCGCCTGCAGAGAACATTCTCGGGGGTGTGGGACGATGGTGGCCTCTCGTGTGGTCATGCTTATGTTTTAATACTGTACACTGTTATGCATTGACCTCTGAATTATGCAGGGACTTAATTTTATTCCTGTTTTTATGATTTGTTATACTTATTTTTCCATAGATGTGGCAACACTTTATCCGACCTCTTTGCCAAATTGCCAAAACATCTCCTTATCAACATATTAGTGTTTTTTTTTCTCCACAAGTTCCTCCAGAGGAACCTTATCCCACAAGGCCTCACACAATGGTTTCTGAGCTGTACTCCCACTCTGAGGTCTCTGACCTTACTAGGACATCGAGCATATGAATGGCTTGAACATGTTAGAGATGTGCGTTGTTTGCCTTGTGAAGGCGTAGGGTTTCAATGCACAACTAGCATGGGGTGCATTTCCCAAAAGCATAGTTGCTAACTACGTTATTTTTGTGATGCTCACTTTGGACTTTTCAAGTAGCCAACTGTATACTAATATTATATGCAACCCATGGACACATGAACACATTCTCCTGATGAAAGGAGATAATTGGGTATGTCTTGCATTCATCTTGAAGGTCATGTTTGCTTGTGATTATGGTGGTGCTTGTGGTGTTGTTTACATCTCACCAGATACCATGATCAAACCGGTTTAGCCATAAAAATTCTTTAAACTTGCATTTTGGAGTTGACTCCTTGATCGCACATTTCAAACATACGTGCCATCTACCTCACTTGTACATCACTTTGGACAAAAGCGTCTGCTAAATATTATAGGATGCAAATGATTTTGTGGAAGTGCAACATGCTCCTCTGGCTTCTCAAAATCTGGTATGATAGTTATTGTACATTCTCCTCAAAGTGCACCACTTATGGCTAGTCAGGAGGGGCAATGAGCATTGTGCAACTTGTAAAGGTGTGCCTGCTACTAGCTTCTTGCCATGGCCGAATACTTCATAGTTCAGCCTGAAGAGCAGTGTTTCCCAGTCCAGTCTGTGGGCACCTGCAGACAGTCCACGTTTTTGCTATATAGGAGCAAAAAAGTAGACTGTCAGAGAACTGAGAGGGAGCAAAAACATGGATCTCCTGTAGGTTCCTGAGGACCGGATTGGGAAATGCCGCTTTATAGGCTGAGCGAGAGTGGTGTTCACTCACCTCATGCTCTGAGGCCTGTGTCTCTGCCTAGCAGATAGACTTTGTTGTAGAGTGAGAAGAGAGATTCATTGGTCTAATACACAACACTGCTTGTGTTCTGTGGTGCCTGAACTTGGGTCACACACTTAGATTGTTTTTTTTTTTTGCCAATTGTGTGTATATCCCTGCAAAAAACCCATTGTAAATGTGGCCTTCTTTCTTGTGTGTTTAAAACCATTTGTTGAACATGCTTTTTTGAACATTGTTAATAAAATATTTATTCCTTTTTTTATAAACAGTGCTGCACCCACACAGAGGTGTACGTGGCTTTTCTTCTGTCGTGTAATTAGTGTTTTACTGTTTTTTTACGTGAACATGCTTGAAGTGGAAGTGCTCAAGCACTGATTATGGAGAATAAGGGCGTTTGACTTTAATGTAAAAGCAGTGTAATGTAAATTTTGTAGAAGGTTTGCAGTTGCTATTGGTACATGTGTCTTGCTGCTAGTGCCTGTTCAGAAATCGTGGCGATGGAAACATGTGAAAACATGAATGTTAGGAACGATGCAAATTCTCTGCGGCTGGTGCCGTGACACACGGGGCTCTGCTTGCCCCAGGGACATTACTGGAGACTGTGGTCTTTCTTTCTTTAAGTACTAGTCCAGTCAGAAGTACTGGATGTTTGTTTTCGCCTTATGCTACATACTGTAGTGAGCCCCCTACTCCCCAGAATGAACTTTAAATACACTGCATCTCTTGTTTTCCACTGCAGGCTGAACACCCAACATGTTAAAATTACCCACACTTTGGGGTAGTGTGAGTGAGTGAGTCCTAGTATTCAATTAATGTCATGCAGGGAGGTAAACTTAACCATTTCCTCTCAGGTACATCTGCAACTCTTTGTGCCTAGTAGAGGTTACTGTACTTATATCATCATAATTGTTTTATTATTTTAGCTAGATGAGTTTATATGAATGATATTTCTGAATTTGAATTCCACAGCCTGTGAACTTCTGCTTTTAATTAGCCTCTGAATATGAAACTCTTCACGTGACCTGAACACTCGTGTGCCGTGTCAACAGATCATGCGGTCAAAAGTAATTTTGTAATCTTTTTGAAAACCTTGTTTTACATTAAGTTCTATAATTTTACTTATTTTCCTAAAATCCTTGTTTTATTTTCTGGCTTGTAGAGTACAGTGAATGTATTTGCCCCTTTTTTTTGAACACTCCCAGCCCGTGTATAAGAATACTTCTCACCCTCGGTTGTTACCTTTTTCATCAATGACTGTGACAAAGTGCTTGCTGTAATTATTGGTCGCTCTCCCATATTGCGGTCAGGAATTTTAGGTTGCATGTTCAAGCAGAGTTTCTTTAATTCAGTGGCATTTGAGGATTTATGGAAATGAACTGCTCCTTTTGGGCTTTGCCACCGCATTTCATTGGGTTTGGTTCCAGACATGCCATTGCTAATATGGGGCTGTTACTGTGGAAAGCGAGGTTTTGTCACCTATCATAACATTGCCCTCACCCGCCCGAAAGTTCCAGCTTTTGACTTCCCATAGAATTGTGTTCTGGAGGGTCATGCACCTGTGGTTATCAGCAAACCTAGAAGCAAGCCATACGTGTTCTTTCTCCCCCTTGCAATTCTTGAAGGGTGGAGTCATGAACACTTACCTCCCTTAAAGCAAGAGAGACCGACAGGTCCCTGGATGTTTTTGCATGGTTCTTTGGAATTTCCTGGGTATTTTATACCTTACTTTTTGAGGGAATGTGTTTGGAAGGCCACTTCCTGAAAGATTTGCTACTGTCTTAAAGTCTTGCAAGCACATGACCGGAGCACCAGCGGACTCCCTCCGTACTTTTGCAGCCCTCTGGAAGGCCAAACTGCATTCTTAAATGCAAAAAATTTGCAAGAAATTCTGCCGTATACATTATGAATCATGAGTAACCGATCAGGGCCAGTGCACATGCAGGTTTTTGGGATAACCTTTTGGTCAGCTGTTCAAACCCAGGTGTGAGGAGTCTTCAGCCAATCAGTGCTCTAATTAGTAACCTAATTAGGCAGTTGCAGTGAAAACCCGCATGCACAACGGCCCTTTCTACATATATTGACGACCTCTGTCTAAGCAGTTGTATATTGAATAAGTATGAGCTTATGGCTTAAAATGTCAAAAAAAATACTAGGTGGAGAGAACTGAATGCCAGTTTATATATTTGTGTGTCTATCCAGTGTTCGTTTATTAAAACAATGATAATATTTACTTTTCCAGTATCACGACACTGTGTTTTGTCACCTTCCCTCAGTTCAAAACTAGTCAGGTGATAGATGGACATAAATGGTTAAATGGCAGCTTAGTGCTAGGCAACTCAGGGAAACCTGACAAATGACAGGTTAGTCTCCTGCTCAGCCTCCAGCAAAATCACAAATGAGTTTTTACTTCACTTACTGGCATTTAGGTTAATGAGGAATCTGTATTTAAAAACTTAATTTCATGTGCTTTATGTGGCATTAAAATATGCTTTCATGTTACGGAAAGTATAGCTGTACTCCCATAAAGCATAACAATGCATGAAGCAGATGTGTAAAATAAAATTGTCATCGTTCATCATAGGATGAAAACCAAATTGGGGGAAAAAACAACTCAAAAGTAATTTAGAAATTACATGTGACTTCTGCATGCTTCAGAATAAATATTACAGTAAATGTTTAAATGAAAACCAGAAGTGGTGTCTCAAGCTCTCTGGTTTTTGCTTCCTTACTACTTTACTTATTTAAGCAAGGCAGTAGATAGTATTGCTGTCTTTGTGAAAATGAGATTCCTTCCTCATTCATAAACTTTGGAAACCCTTTTCTCTGGCAGTCACATGAAGCTAGAAGTAAAATGGGCCGCTTCAGTTATTTTGTTGCTTTAAGGTAGCTGATAACTGGCACTGGTTTACAGTATGCATATATTTTGTTGTATGTATATGTATTTATTGTTGCAATTTTGTACTTATTTGTATGATCTATAAATTGGGTAATGCTTTACATTAACTGCACCTTCAAAATGCATTCATAGGACATTATAAGCAGCTTCTGAGTATAACCTAACATCTTAAAGCTTTGCATTCAAAGAACTAGGCGTCACAGCTGTAATTACATTAATAAACATAATCATATTATGTTTGTTCGTAATGCGTTGGCAGCTTTTGGTGGTTGTGTACTGTGCACAAATTGTGTGCGCTGATACCATCTAACTTTTTATTGATGTGGTGGTATGTTTTGGGGAGAATGACTGCAACATGAGAGCAGTGTGGTGTCTGCGTCAGGAGGTGGCAGTAATACTTTGCATGTTCAGTGTGGCTTTATGACATCATCATCATCATCATCATCCTGGCAGCTAGATCACTTTCCAGTGCACAGTGCTTCCAGTAGTTTGGTTCTTTTCAAAACACTGAAATAAGAAACCAAAACGAATTCTTTTTTCAAGCACTTTCCTAATTTTTGCAAATGTCGTTTCTTTGGAACAACATTGTCTGTATGTTATTGGGTCCAGCAGTTTGACAGCTTTTTATAGCACAAATGCAGCCAAATTCAAAGCGTCGACACTTGGGTTGTCAGCTGGCTGTGTATTTGTTCCTGCGTGAGTAATTTGTGCCTGTGTTTACATGTGTGTCATGTCACAGACGGGACTGTTTTGCTCTCTGTGTCCTGGTTCCTTGCTTTGTTTTTGTTATGTTATATATTTTTGAAAACAACATCCTTTGTTAACTAAGTTACGGGTGTGTGTGAGAGATGGAGAGAGAGAGCGCATTGGAGTATTGCGTGGAGTTCACCTCCCGCCCATGGCTCTACTTCCTAACAACCCCCCCCCCCCAAGGAAAGTAGTGATCTTTTCAGCAGGAGCAGAGCTTGCCTAATCACATTGGCTCTGACCAAAAGTCAATAGAGTCCTTTAAGTAAATTACTTTGAAACAAATTTTAAAACCAGATGTGTGTACCTACATTATACTCTTTATTCTTTGTGCTGCATCAACTCAGATGTTTTTTTTCTTTTGTTGATCAATCCCATATACTGGGATTGAGAAGGCATTAAGTGAACTTGAGTCACTGTCCAGCCTGTCATGAAATGAAAGGCATGGAGAATCTGCTTAGATCAGGTCATTGACTTAAACTTAGCACCTGATTAGAGTTGTGATGGGTACATAAAGAGGATTGACGGCTCCGTGACCTTGGTGTTCCTGTGGTTATGAGGAGAACTGCTTCTGTCTAGCTGGATCTACAGTAAATTTTTGCTAATCCATCTCATGGGTGGGGTGGGAAGATGGAAGCGTTCTGAGGGGGAGGAGGTTGGGGAAAAAGCCCAAGTACAGCCTGGGTTGTACGAGACAGCCTGTTGGAGACCCTGGCTAGATGTGGAACAGATTTTGTGCCCCTCTGAAAAAGAGACGGAGGGGAGTGAGGTAAAAATGTAGTGCTTTGGTATTAACTAGGGATGGGTACCGAAACCCGGTATTAAACAGGCCCCAGGGCTAAATTATTAAAGGCCATAGAATCAATAAACACCATTATTGGTTCTGTTTTCGGTACTGGAGAAGTTAAGAAAATTTAGTTTTCTTGCACATTTCATCTCTCCTGCTCAATTTCTGATGTCATTTTTGCTATTCTTACTCCAGAAGAGAGAGGTCTCTTGTAGCCTCTGTGTGAGGGGCGGGATGCGGGGCAGCTGACTCCCTCTTTCATTCATTTGCAGCAACGTGCAACGCACACACGGAGATCATGCTTTTAGTTGAGATGACAGAGAGAAGTAAAACTATAATTATTTCCCTAGTCTGCTGACAATGCTCATTGCCACAAATGCATCTTCTGCATGTAAAGGCGGAAACTCCAGCAGTATGTCGAAACGCCTATCAAAAGTCCATCACATGCATATGGACTGTTTTTGATTGCCTAGCTCAGTTTCTGTCATTGCTTCACATATGTTATGTATGCTAGCAGCCTGAAGTCAACACACGGAGTTAACTAAATTATACAAATCTGGATTAATGATTAAAAGTGACCATTAGCCAGCTGATTTGTTATGGGTGTGTTCATAAAATCAATCTGAAATGGTCAGTCATTCAAAAATTCAGATATCGGATTTAGTGATTTGGACAAACAGGTTACCACACAGTAAAATTACTGTCTAAGTCCTGGATTTGGTTTTTCCTCTTAAAAGTATACATTATTTCTTGTTTTCCATTTCCATCATAAAATCAGTCTCTAATGGTGAATTGTGGCTTCTTTTGCTGTAAAACTATTTTTTGCATCTCAAGAATCTTAATTTAAAAATAATACATAAAATAAAGCAATGTTAATTCTGTTCTTAATTAGTTTATTTTTCTCTCTTAAATTAACGGTTCTCTTATCAGTACTTTTTAAGTACCGTATCGGTAAGAGTAATAGTACCATTAAAATCTTATGGCGCTTTTCCACTGCATAGTACG
>JAODKM010000046.1:3257161-3274149 GCA_026780845.1 Petrocephalus sullivani | reverse complement strand
AGATGGCAGAAATGTTGTGATTATTTTTTATTGGATGAAATGCAGAATGTGGCAATCTACTCCATTTCATTTGAATGTCAGTTTTATTTATGGTATTTTTTCCATATGCAACAATTTATATTTTGATTAGTTTCTGGAACAAATCCTTTTAGACGTAGTAATAGGGGGGAAAATCTCTCATTCTGAGTGTTGCCTTGATGGAAAAATGCAGATTGACATTTATTTGCTGTCAGTCATGTTTAGTTTATCATGTGAGTGGGACCCGTCCCGCATCCCGAATAGGGCGGCTTGTCAGCGGGTGGCGGGGTTCTGCGTAGCTTCCTTTTGGCTTGTCTGTTTTTTTTTTTATTTTTAGAATTTTTCTTTTTTTTTGACTAAAACCTTTTCAGACTACTGTGCAGAAACTGTTAAAATTGTCTTTTTAAAAATTACCCAATGTCAATATTCCCTTCCGGTTCTCAGTGAGACCACTTTTCTTTCAACTTCCTCCCCTGGAATGTATTAGGAATACATTAGCCTTGATTAATCTGTCCTCCTGCACACCTGTCGATACGTGCAATAGATATCCGAGGCCCATGTATCTGTTCCTGAAAACTGAACCATCATAAAGGAATCAATAGTGTTTAATCACATTTGTATTAAAAACTTTGCACTGATAGATGCACTTGGAATTCATCTGAATGGCCCGGGTGGCATCCAGTGTTGAACTATTGCTGATGCCTACAGGTCGATACATGTTCGCGGGCCCACACTGACGTGCTGGGATGTCTTAAGTGGGAGAGGATGGAGCATTGTTTGTGCGTAGTGAAAGATCGATTTTAGTTTAATAGAAGTAGACATCCTCAGATTAAAATCTATCGCTGGACTTTGTGTGTCTGAATATGACCTCGCCGGGAGGAATTTTTTTGAATTATTCAAACTTTCTTTGCAGCAGCCCTGTCTTCAGCCGCTCTGTGTAACCTTCAGTTTATGAAATGCTATCAGCCAAATTACTCAGGTTTTGGCTGAGCGGCACAGGCTACCTTATAGGCCCCTGCTCCTTTGTGAAGGTGATTAATCATCATTGTTGACGCACCACAGCACGCAACAACGAAATGTGTCCTCTGCCTTTAACCCATGTGACAACGTGACACAGCAGGGGGCAGCTACGTGAGCTCCCAGGGAGCAGTGCTTGGGGACGGTACCTTGCTCAGGGGACCTCAGCGGTACTTACGGGTCAGGGACTCGAACCGGCAATCTTTCAACTACACGGTTGCGTCCTTAACCACTACACAACCTGCCTGCCCCTTTGTAATGTTCTTCCGCCCAGTCTGCCTTGTTTTGGTGTTTAGCATATCTAAGTACTGACAAACTTTTTGCAAAGTAGTAATTTTCATTTTGTCAGATCAAAACGGGCCTCTGCATACTTTGTGTTTTTGGATATGTGATGAGTAAAGTCACTCTGTGGGGTTGAACTTGTGTGGAAAGTTTTTACGAAGTTTGGGTTGTGACTTGACAGGTTTTTCTCAAGACTAAACGCTCTCTAACCTCTGTCTGTGTACATGCGGTGAAGGTTCTACCAGGATTTGTCTCGGGGATGATGCAGGGAGTCTCACCTGGATTTCCTTGGCCGTGGTGCTTTCAGACACCTGGCTGGCTGCCCACTAGTTTGGGTGGAGGCGAGGGGTGCCGATTTAGCACCTGTAGATTGGGGCGAGGGGGCGGCAGACTGTGGAATAATAAATATTGCATGTCATGGCAGAAAGTCTGCCAGCAGGAGGCTGTCGGGGGCCCCTCCTATCCTGTGCAGGTGACTGCCTTGCTACAGGAATGGCACCTCTTTGCGGCTCAGCAACCAACCGTATTCCGCGGCTGTCTCGAATGGCTCGGACACGTCTGGCCACTGGCTCTCGGCGCCGCCTCTCCTCAATGCTGTCACTCTCCGTAATGACCTGGCGTGGCAGACGTGCACCTGCGCTCTGGAAGCCAGCTACGACGTTTGCGGTTTTAGCAGGCTGGAAGCCCGAGAATCTATTTACATACTATTTTTAGGAACGCTGCTTGACACTAATGTCTACGAAGTCGATCAGCACCCTTTTTGCAGCGGTGAGAAGCGGCTACTGGTTCTTGGCTGGGCTTAATCTCTGGGCAACTGGAAGTATGTAAATAACAGTGCAGAATTACCCTGGCTGGTATTTACACGGTAACATGTAAAGCGATTTACTGATGGGTTCCTCATGTTAGGCACTCGGTGCGTGATAAAGGAGGTCTGTGTATATGTGTGTCTGTGTGGGTATTCATGTGTATAGTGTTTTATCCTGCAGATGTGCTTAAGTGGCTGTACACAGGCTGCTATAACTCTATGCAAAACAAGCTGCCTGTCACTGTCAGGGGGACTGTAATGGTGCCCATTCGCTGCTCACCCAACAGTGACGGACCAGTGGCAGGTTGGGGGGGAATAAAGATCAGGCTTAACCGACAGTTTTGTTTCAGGTAGATTGCCAGGGGCCTCTTAAGGGGCCACGTACTCTCAAAGGTCACCTGTCAGCCATAAAGCAAACGCATTTTCATGAGTCGGGAAGCACGGCGTTTATATCGGCATGCTGGCCTTGTTCTTCTCTCAGAGCACAGGACTTTCTGATAATTGTGTGGATTCATATCTGAGCCAGTAGACTGTAAGTATGGTGAGATGAATTAATAACCTACTCCCCCCCCCCCCCCCCCCTTCGCGCACAGCTTCCTGGGGACCTCAACAAGATGCACCTCACGGATCACCCGCACCAGCAGGTGATGCACGTCCCGGCCAGCCAATCAGGATGCAGCATCGCCAGTGACTCGGGGAGCAGCAGCCTGTCAGACATCTATCAGGTAAACGGCGCTCGCGGGGATATCAATGCCATGAGAGTGCCTCGGCCAGTCTGCAAGAGGAAGAGGGAGCTGTCATGCTGTTTCGCAACACGTCAGTAGTGATGTCCTCTGGTGACCCTGTCAGGCTCCTACTATGTTCACCACCATGTGTGTGTATAGCTGTATAACTATGTATAACCCCACGAACCTGACTGGGAAAAGCAGGTGGGTGCATGGATGGATGATGGATGGATGGGCATAAATATTTAAAGAATATCATCTTGCTCACGTCATTTGGATTGATATATAATATCTGCCATTAACATACAACAAATCGCTCATGACAAAATCATGACAGCATTTCCTAAGTATGGACCAACTGCATTAGTAAAGGGGGAGTGAGTGGCAGCTCACGACGGCTGCCTGACAGCTCAGCCTGACAAAACGCCAGAAAAGTACAGAACCATGGAACTGAATCGGCACCCTGTGACCCAGGCTCAGCAAAAACTGTACAGTGTACAAGGACAAATAACCTGGTGTACAGACCAAAAGGAAAAACTTGGCCCCTGAGCAGTCATCCTACATCCTTTCCTCCACATTAAGATACGGCTGAAGCAGGAATGTTATGACCTGTTGTGTGTCAGTATAGGAAGTGTTCGGCTCCAGCGGGTTAGGAAGGTCATGGGTTCAAATCTCAGGGTCAGCGAAGCCATCTAACCATCGGCTCCTTGAGTGAGGCCTTTAATCCCCACTTTCTCCAGGGACAGTCCGACCCTGCTTACTAAAGTACGTGACTTTGGGTCAAAGCATCTGCTAAATGGTAAGCAGCCGTCTTATGGGTCATTAGGTGGAATGCATGACTAAGGTTGTATGGGGTGCAAGTGCTGTTCCCCGATGTTGACGTGATGGTCATGCCCCTGCAAAACAAATTCAAAGGCTGCTTTCATGAACGCCAGGATGAAGTCCCCTCCGCTCCCTCAATATAAACATCACCAGATCTCTACGAGATCAGAGGGTCAAGTACATGTTCCTAATATTCATCCTGTAGAAAAACAGCTGCTTGAAGAATGGTCCGGCACACATGAAACAATCGGAATGGCCTTCTAAAGGCTCGTTTATACTTTTGGAAGTGAAAGAAAGACTCTGGTTTATGCTACAAACAGAGGTGAAGGAAGGCAGACTCCTGCCTCTGCAGAAGAATCACTCCCACAAATGCTTCCCTTTACATTTAACATTTTATTCATCTGGTGCCGTTATCCAAAGTGACTTACAGTTGAGGGAAGGCTTATTGTTTTTGTGTGTCCTGCCTGGGATTTCCACTTCTGTTTACGGAAGGTTTCTTCTTTTACATTGTGCAGCTTTGTACACATCTTATAGTATAATAATTGTGGGCAGCACTGGATCTCTTCACATTACCTGCACAGGTTCCGTGCAGACGCAGAAATCTGGAGGCACACATTCAGGGTTGCGGAGGACTGCACGGTCATGGCTGATATTGAAAATGACATCACTCGGCGATTGCGGACCCTTGCAGCTACGTGGACACACAGAGTATAAATGGGCCTTCAGAAGGACGGAAGTTGCGCGCTACTCATCATTATATATTGCTGAGTGTTTCCTTTATTCTGTCCACCTTCTGTCATCTCTGCTCTCACAGATCGCTTTTCTACTAAGAGCAGCTCAACTTCCTGTTTCCTCGTAACCATGTGAAACAGATGTGTTCTCCTGCTTCTTTATTAGTGACTGAGCGTCATTCAAGGCCAGTAGGATCATGGCACCGCCCTTTACGGTGCTGTGCTGTGAGCGCCCCCCGTCAGTGGCTTAGTGTAACTGCATCCAGATTAGGGATCACAGCGCATTCAAAATGCACATGTGCAGTAGATCAGGGGCATAAACATTTTTCTGGACTCCGGCTTTTCGATACTTTATGGATGTTTACTTACTATTAGGAAGTTAGTAGTATGCCTAAAATAATAATGAGATGCGTATTGTGACGCTTAACAGTTAGTAACCTGTAAAAATTCAATGGTTATTGTATATGCACCATATAATCGTGATTATATCACGTGTAGTATCATTTAGCCCTAATCCAGATGTTGCATAGCTCACGACTGCAGTTGTCTGCTGTTAATAGGAAATGCATTTCTTTGGGTAGAATTTATAAGTTATGCAAAAATGTTGGTGTTTATAATAGAGTGTGTAGATCAGTGTTTAAAAGTAGAAGTATTCCTGGGTGCGTGTGAGATGCATGTGCATTTAAATATAGGGTAGCCCAAAACCAGAAACCATTGGGGTCGAATGGCCATATTTGAGGACAATACTATGCATTTTTTAAGGTGGGGGCCAACCTTATTAGCCAATGATATGTTTTTGAATAAGTAATTGACAGGAAAGGGTGTACAACTGGGGCCAATCCGTTTTCAATGCCGTTCTAGCCGCACCCCTGGCCGTACGTTATACAAGTGATTTGACCCACCCAATATCTTCGCTGTGTGTAGTGAAAAAGTAAAGTCTACCTTATGCCTCGTACATCAAATCAGGTAGCATTTTTTGTTTACAGGTGTGTCATGAAAAACTTCCACCAGGAGATGGTATCAAGCCCAAATCATAGCAGTGCAGATTGTGGGCTGTGATAGCAGGGGAAATGGGCGAGCGGAGGGTGGCCAGGGGAAATGGGTGAACGGCCAGGGGAAATGGGCGAGCGGCCAGGGGAAATGGGCATGTTGAGGGTGGCCAGGGGAAATGGGTGAGCGGAGGGTGGCCAGGGAGCTGCATTACGACCGTCGAAGGTTCTTGCATTTCATAGTGCTTGGGTGTACATTACTGTTGCCATATTCTGCTGGCCTTCCTTGGCAGATCCCAAAGATATCACCGGGCCAGTGGCAGTGTCTGGACTGCTGTAAGGCTTACAGAAGGGAATTTGCCAGCAGTTATGGCCCAAGTGCCCGATGATATACCAGCAACAGATGCCTCTTTCCACCAAATTAGCTTGATTTGCAGAAATTTCTTTAGACTTGTAGAAAACGTTGCAGGGTCCTGGTCTGTTACGTTCCAAAGGGAAACCTGAAGTAGCTTTGTAAAATATGATTGGTTGTTTTAAGAATAATCCAGCAGTTTAACAGCAAATAAACCTTGGGCTCAGGGGCGTAGATTTAGGGTGGACGGAGGGGACGTGTCCCCACCAGTATCCTCCGACCATTGAAATGTCCCCACCATTAATTTAATCCATTTAGTCATAGGTCCCCAACAATGTCCAGAGCAAATCTACGCCCTTGCTTGGGCTCCTTGGCACGTGGCGCAGTCTCTGGCCTGTACTGATACGCCTTAGCCGTCACTGTCAGATTGCCGGGCCAGCTCATGTCATGTAGCGCCTGCCGCAGTTACCCCCCCCCCAAATCCCCATAACCCCCTGGTTTCGGATGCCGCCTTTATGCTGACAGGGGTGTTTTGTGTGCAAAAAAAAAAAAAATCCTGAAAAGCAATAAATCTGTGACATTGAGTAAATGGCGCTCCAGTGCATTGGGGTAAGGGGGGGGGCTCTGGGCCCGACTACAGGACACGCTCACATAATAATGGGCCAGACACTGATCCTGTGGCCTTGGCAGTCGGGCACAATTACCGTTGTGATTTAGGGCTGGCCACGGTTCCCCCGGGCCCGGCCACAGGGCTCTCCGGATAGGTGGATTTTGTATGTTAACTGCTTTCTTTGGGGGTAGGGGGTGGTTGGCTTAAAGGGCCAGGTAAAGGAGCTGCCTCCCAGTTGTCGATTTGCCTCCTTGAATCTCTGCGTTATACAGAGCAGCTCCGTCCTCTCATTATTCTGCCCAAGAAGCGGGTCTTGCTGCCAGCGCACAATCTGTTTTACAGACTATAATTTTATTTTATTTTTAATTAACTCCTCTTATGGAACGCAGCCCCATCGTCCGCATACTCCTGATTATTTCTGCCAGGAAAAAGGGGGGAGGGAGTTGAACTTGAAACCCAAAACAAGCACATTTGTGTGCTGAAACTATTCACTTATGCGTATAATTAATAACATTGACGCTATTTAGTATTCATGCAAATTAGACTTAATGCACGTCTGCATCCTAATTAACTCGTCTCTGTCATTTTGGTCAGGAATAGATGTATTTTTTTTATTCCTCTCAATTAGTCTGCAGCGAGTCGTCTCCCTCCTAGATAAAAGCATGGCATGGGAAGGGCAATTAGTCAGTGGCTGCAGATTATAATTTGCCGGTGCTCGTTTATGCGGGACTTTGGAGTGGCACATATTACAGTTCTTTGGTTACCCAGCTGCAGCGATCTCTAAATGTATTGGGCAGAGAAGACTGGGACCTGAATTAAGCCGTAGGCTGGAGTTAAACTGCCACAGGGTCCAGCAATGAGTAAAGGAGGACAGTTCAAACAAGTGATTTAAAATGAAGTACTTTTGTCATCTGAGAAATGGACTCTTTTTTTCCTGGAATAACAGGCCACAGAGAGTGACCTTGGCGATGTGGACCTTTCGGGGCTCCCAGAGGCCCCGGTGGACTCCGAGGAAGAAGAGGAGGAAGACGAAGACCTGGAGAGGACCACAGACGGGCTGCTCAGCCGGGACCTCGTCAGGGAGTGTTTGGAGAAGGAACCGGCAGACAGGAATGATGACGACATAGGTGAGCAGGCCAGCTTCCCCACAAACGGGCGCTGCTCCGCTGGAGGGGCTGTTTATGGAAGGCCGCCGGGTTCCGGTTTGTCAGTCTGCAGGCTCTCAAAGGTGTAAAGGAGAGTGTGAAATGTGGTGACTTTAAGACGGAGAGATACATTTCTCAGCCCATCCCTTTAATTATTGAGGTTGGATCTGTCTGTAGAGACCATTTAAAATGATTTGTTTGGTTATTTTGCGTAAGTAGCACCACATGTTGAGACCGTAGTTACCTGCTCACCCCTCCCCTGTTCTCGACCTTGCAGAGCAGCTGTTGGAGTTCATGCACCAACTCCCGGCCTTCGCCAACATGACCATGTCTGTCAGGAGGGAACTCTGCACAGTCATGGTCTTTGAGGTGGTAGAGCGGGCCGGGACCGTCATCCTGCATGACCGGCAAGAGGTAAGACCCCTGGAGATCTAAGTGTCACGTTCTCCATGGCGTTGGGCAGACCTCAACCTACACGCCCATCCTAAAAAGGGGTAATTTCTGCTGATGGGCAGGGTCCAGTTCATATTATCGTCACCTTCAACTCCCCCAAGATGGGCATTTTTCATGGCTGTATGATTGAACTCAATGGTCTAGCTTAGAGTTATATGTTTTGATCCTTTGGGGAAGCTGTAGGGTGCATTTTCTATGTCTCAAGTTCATGTGAAAAATGCTGCTTTAACTAGCTGATCAGTAGTGCTGATGGGTGCTGAGTGCTGTTACCTGTTTGGCCAGCTTGATATGTGGTACGTGATCCTCAATGGCTCAGTGGAGGTCAGTCACCCGGATGGCAGGGCCGAGACCCTGTGCATGGGCAACAGCTTTGGGATCTCCCCTTCGCTGGACAAGCAGTACATGAACGGCGAGGTGCGCACCAAAGGCGACGACTGCCAGGTAAGGTCCCATTAAAATTAAATAAATGCTTTAAGAGAAATCGCATGTCCTGCAATGGCCTGGCATCCAGTTTGGGGTGTCCCCAGCTTCGCGTCCTGTGCTTCCTGGGATGGGCTCCAAGATCACCCAAGCTATCACTGGTGGGTGGGGTTAAGCCACCATTTCCAAAATCTTGTTGTCCTGGCAGTGGTTAACAGGACTCTGTGCAAGCTGCTGTTCTTGAAGGGGGATAAAAGTTGTAACACAACAAATACGAATAGCGGCAGTTAAGCTACTGCTTTGATCCTTTAGCTGCATTAGCCCGGCTTCTCAAGTAGGTACAGGGTTAATTGTTGAGACGCCTTTGTACGAAACAGGAAGCAGTCCTTAATATAGAGCGCGTCAGAATAAAAGCTCTTTACTTGAAAACATCAGCGGTGCTGGATGGACTGGTGGAGAGACTCGCCTGCCTGAGGCTGCTTGGATCACGCCTCGTTTCCCAGCAGGTCTTCTGGTCACGGCCCGGCCTCGGACTCAGGGCCCCGTTTATGGCTGACGTGACGGGCACGGGGTCGATAGCGGGGGACGCGGTCGAGGCGTGAGTGGAGACACGGGGAGTCGGCGCCGGCAGCGGTGTGCGGCCGCGTTCCCGGCCCTTCCCATGCCTCGCAGCCATGACTCAGCACCGCTCTTCTGGGAGTTCCCGTCCGTGGTGCGCAGCAACCGGCTGCTCTACTCCAAATTCACCAGGTGTCCCCATGTCATTTTGGGCCAGTTCGTCTGCATCGCCCAGGAGGACTACTGGCGAATCCTGAACCATGTGGAGAAGAACACGCACAAGGTGGAGGAGGAGGGCGAGATTGTCATGGTGAAGGAGCACCGGGAACTGGACCGCAGCGGCACCAGGAAGGGCCACATCGTCATCAAGGTGAGGGTGGGGGTCGGCTTCACACGTCCGGTTACAGAAGCAGTGGGGGCGCTGTGTGGCTAAGCGGGTTAGGGTCACAAGGTCGCCACGTCAGACCCCTTGATGATGTCACCATTGGGCCCCTGAGCAAGGCCCTTAGTTGCTCCAAGTACTGGCTGACCCTGCTTTCTTAAAAAATGGATGTCAGCGAAAGAAGTAAAATATGATGAAATCTGCCTTCAAAGTCCCTTTTTATGAGAGAGAATTTTCCTGTTAATTTTTATCACTGGAACATCTCGATGTGCTTGTATTAGTAACTGTAATGAAGGTTCTGCAAGGATCACTTCTGTTTTTGGAGCTCCACTTTCGACAGTGAAGGACCTTTTAGTTTCAAATCCTCCGGAGGGCCTGTTCCTTCCCGGATTTCTCTGATCACGCTGCCTTCATGTTGTCCTGCGTGTACTTATTCAGTACAAAGTAAATGCTGTCGTCACATCTAAAGTGCCCGTGTGCCGAACTGTGAACCGTTCAGTCATTTTCATTAATGCATGCTACAAGTGTGAAGGCAGGCTCTTTCAGAAGAAGTGCTTTCAGTTCGGTCAGGGACACTGTGGTCTTTCGCCACCAGTCCATGAGGTGGCTTCTGCTAATCAGCCTAATGTGGCTGTCCTAACTCAGGCCATAAGGCAAATGGTTTTTACTTATCAGACCTGCATGTTTTTATTGTTCTCAGGGTACGCCCGAGCGCCTGGTCATGCACCTGGTGGAGGAGCACTCCGTGGTGGACCCCACGTACATCGAGGACTTCCTGCTTACCTATCGCACCTTCCTGTCCAGCCCCATGGAGGTCGGGAGGAAGCTGCTCGAGTGGTTCAACGTGGACAGCCTCCGGGACAAGGTGATTGTCACTGACATTGGGCCAACAGTCGGCTCTCTCTACGTGTGGGTCCAAGTTTATGTCCAGAAAGTTAAAATCCAGACCAAGATTTTGCTTCAACCAACCAGCTGAGTATAAAGAGTCATAGTCACAGAGTACTCAACTGGTTGGTTGAAGCGAAATCTTGATCTGGGTTTAAACTTTCTGGACCTGAACTTTCCACCTTTGCTCACTAAGAAAGAAAGTGAGCAGAAGCCCCTGGAGAGTTTGTAGATGTGTTAGCTAATAGTGAATACCTTGTACTGTTTTGTCCTTGTGACCTTTATATTTAGTTGCTGATTTCCTTTACCTTTCTGTCACCTGTTTGCACCGGTGTAAATGCACAGAGCTCGTTCTCTTCTATCCCTGTCAAGTGCAATGAAACCTTTCTTAGCTGCTGAAATTCCTGGAGCTGCTCCTCTAGCAGGCTGGTAGCTGGGATTGATTTGGCTCCTCTGAATAAATTAAAAATGGAGTAAACTATGAGAAAGTCTGGAAGTGGGTGGTTTTAGACAGTCTCTTTTGGATCGACTATGACATTGAGAGCCTTGGCTGCTGCTTGGGCAGATAAGCTGAGTGTGCTTTCTGCTCGCCCCTCGTCTCCCCCTGCAGGTCACACGCGTCGTGCTCCTGTGGGTGAACAATCATTTCAATGACTTTGAAGGGGACCCTGCGATGACACAGTTCCTGGAGGACTTCGAAAGGCTCCTGGAGACAGCTGTATGGGTTACCTCCGGTATCTCCCACCAGCACCGCCGTGTTGGACCGCCAATAATCGTGGTGACGGGTGCCTCCTCTTCCTCCTCCAGCAGAAGATGAAGGGCCACCTGAGGCTGCTGAACATCGCCTGTGCCGCCAAGGCCAAGTGGCGACAGGTGACCCTGCTGAAGCCCTCCCGGGAGTCGCCCCTGCACTTCAGCCTGCATGGCGGCAGTGAGCGCGGCTTCGGCGTCTTCGTCGACGAGGTGGAGAAGGGCAGCAAGGCCGCCGAGGCCGGCCTCAAGCGTGGGGACCAGGTAGGAGGCCAGCTGGGGCCCGAGGATGGGAGTGTCCTGCCTCAGATGTGGGAAGCGTGTGCCTCAGCAGGGTGGGATTCTGCACCTGTGATCAGGAGGTCGCTGGTCATTTCACTGCTGAGCCAAGACCCTTAAACTTAGTCACTTCAGGGACTGGCTGATCTTGTTTTCTCTGTCATACTTCTGATTGGATGAAAGTCCCTCGTAAGTTAATGTAGTGTTTGAGTTACTGTATATTTTGTTTTGTATATATTGTTTGTTTTGTGCTCCATGGTTGGGGGTTCCCATCCCCAGACTCTGCATTTGCAATGGTTTGCATGCTAGTGTAGTATGTGTAGCTAGGCAGATTAGTGTGTGTGTGGGAGAGTGTGTGCTCCGAGATGGACTGGCATGTCGTCCTAGGGAGTCGCCTAGATTGTGCTTCCTGGCAAGCTCACCCTGTGCAGGATAGGCAGTTATAGAAGATAACTATGGAAAACCTGTTGGTCTCCCTCCCCTGAGGTTTGAATGGGAGCGTGTGTGTGTGTGTGTGGCATCATGACACTGACCTTTTGCCAGCCAGTTTCCCCTGGCTGCATCATGTTGATTGAGTGCTGCATCCTGCTGACTGATTGTTGATTTATCGATTTATTGACTTACTGTAGCTGCTACTGGATTGGCCCTTGATCTATAGAGAAGGCTCAGGACCAGCAGTGCATCAAGGTGCTTTTTGTGGTAACCCTCCAGCGAGAGAGCCTTCACTTCTTATTCTTATAATTCACCTAAGGCAAGCTTCTCATCTTTCAGATAATGGAGATTAACGGGCAGAATTTTGAGAACATCACCTACGCCAAAGCCGTGGACATCCTGCGGAACAACACGCACCTCTCTCTTACCGTCAAGACGAACATTTTCGGTAAGAGGGGACTGGCTGGCACCCACAGAGACAGTGACGCATGCAGACCTTTTCGTGATTTTACTCCTTCAATGTTCGACAACTTGGTTTGCTTGCCAGTTTAAAAATAAAAGCGTTTCGCTTTTCACTCAGGATTTTATAATTTGTAACATAAGTAATACATTAAGCAAATGGGTCTTAAGACGTGAGTTCCCAAAACAGTCACTGCTTTAATATGAAACTGTTTGTTTGCTTTAATAAATGAATAGCTAACAATGTCATTATTCCTCTGTTCTGAAGCATCTTGTGGGGAAACCCCAGCCATTGAATTGGTTCCATTATAGCACAAATCTTGATGAAATGACTTGAGAGTTCGAAACCAGCTGATGGCCTCATCCACACACGATCAGAGAGCGCTGCAGTAGATGGAAGATACTTCAGCTGTAGGTGCTGAAGGTGTCACATGCAGTGTATGTGTGTAAGAGGAGATGCAGTTCTCCATCTGCGATGGCCCATACTCTCCCTCTCCACAGTCTTCAAAGAGCTGATGAGCAGGGTCCAGCACGAGAAGAAAAACGGGAGCCCCCATGTGCCCAAGATCCAGGAGAAGAAGAGCAATCGCTTCTCCATCCCTGACCTGCCCGGCGACCTCGAGTTCCCCACCGACAAGAGCCACAAGAAGATGAAGGCCAACACTGTATCCGGGGGCCGCAACAAGATCCGGAAGATTCTCGACAAGACGCGCTTCAGCATACTGCCGCCCAAGCCCTTCAGGTACCCACAGTGCACCCGGCTCGCACGCTGCGTCTCCGCAGGCCCGCTCTGCCACCCCCCTCCCTGGCTGTGTCTACCCGGCCCCCTGCTGTTCCTTTATCTTCATCCTCCGCTTCCATTCAGGGCTGCTTCAGTCTGTGCCTCAGCCACTTTAGCGGGCTGCTCCAGATTAAATGCGCGTCCGAATCCGAGGCTCAGGTGTCGCCGGAGGGGACGGGCGGCTCCGGACGCTTGGCCACCCCTCCTTGCCAGCTTCCCCGTGATGGAGGGCCGCTGGCCCGGATCGGCTTGCTGACTTCTGAGCCTCACGGGCTTTTGTTTCACATGCTTCTGTTTGTTGCCTTGTTGCTCGTGCCTCTACCCGCTGACGGAAGCAGTGGGTCAGCTGTGGTCCGACACTGCTCTGGCATTTCGGCACCACGCTGATCCGCCCTCACCCTGTGCGGCCCCAATGTAAATACAGGCTGATGTTTTGATCATAATCTCTGCTCCCTGGGCACTGCTTGGGCTGTCCGGTCATTCAGATCAGTTTTATCAAAGCGACCATCTATCCTCTGTGATGCTATAAGTATAGCCAATAAATTGCTGACAGCTTACCTGCCACCACTCACTCGTCGCATTGCTTATGCATGAATTGACGCTGCAATGCACCAGCCCGTCTGCCAGATGCATGCGCTGCAGTGAGTGTGCCACTCCTCTCCATCTGCATCGCTCCTCTTCCTGCGTTTTTTTATCGTGCTGGTGAACATGTTGCTCAATCCTGTCGTGTTTGCGGCCGCTGTCTATGAGTATACCTAACTGTACTCATTCTGTAAATTTCTAATCGTGGGTGTAAAAAGGCATGTCATGTTGTGCTGACTTTTGATTTGTCATGTGCCGTGTTTGGTGGTGCCGTGTACCTCGCTCACCTCTCTCACCATGTTCTTCACTGTTGTTTTTCTCCGTAACTGCCTCACACAAACAGGGGACTCTTTGGGTAAGAGACTTCCCTAATTACCCTAATTTGGATTGAGACCACTTCGTGTTTCCTTAAAAGGGTGAACTCAAAATCGGAACAGACGGCTTTGGGCAGGCAGAGCAGTTTAAGGTTAGCGAGCAGCTTCTAAGGACACGTCGGCTTTGCAGTGAGAGTACTGAAACTGATTGTTTCCTGGGTCTCGTCGTGTTAAGGAGGGTGGACGTGTTAGTCTGCACAGAACCATTTTAATTTTGAGATGTGTGTAACATTTAAGGATGGTTTTCTTAATAAAAACCAATTAAGTAGGGTGGAGACCTAGTGAGCTGTGTTAAACCCACAACAATGGGTAGGATCCTTTAATCCTTTAATTTACTAGTTGTCTTTAAATGGAGGAATGCGCTGGCTACCGTAACTCTCCCTTACTACACTGTCATCACAAGGCGTGGCATGTTTAGTTGTGGTATTTAGAATGCCTGTCAGTTGAAATATGTTGTAGACGATACGTTTTAGTTAGACGATATGTCCTAGCAGTCTTTGTGGCTGGATTTGCCAGGCCCTGTAATGGCAGCCCCATCTAGAGCTGTGTTTCTATGACAGAGATCCTTAAGCTGTAAAGAGAACCGTTTTGTTTGAAGGGGAGGGGTATCTGTGAGGGGCTCCCATCCTGATCGTGCCCTCTGTGTGCCAGCGATGGTGGCGTGATCCAGTCCCAGGACGACAGCATCGTGGGCACCAAGCAATGCCGGCACAGTGTGGCCATCATGCCCATCCCGGGGGCCCTGTCCTCCAGCAGCCCTGACCTGCTGCAGCCGGTCTCCAGTGTGCTCGATTACTCCAACGCCACAGGTGAGAGGTCAACAGCACCCCGTTCTCCCACAATGCATTGCTGCTAGAGCTGCTCTGCTCCGTGTGCATGGTTATGCAGGAAGCCATTACAAAACATGCTTCCCAGCTGATAAGCTTTTTAGGTAAATAGTGCTTTAGAAGAATGTTAATATAGCTCCTAATACTTACACAAAGTTTACATAAATATAAATGGCTTTAAGGAGGATGTATTCCTTCCAGGGAAGAAAGCCGATCCAAGAGTTCATTTGAGCGTTCCACGTTAATTACCGAATGGGCGAGGGCTTGACACTTTCCTCATCCATTTTGCGAGTCAGCCATTAAGTGGGTTCTGGGTTAAGCGGCAGGCATAATTCTTAATGCGATATGTGGTTCAGAAAAAAAAACACACAAAAGTATTGCTGATCATTGCCAGTTAGAGTTGTTGGGTTTGTAGGGGAGATTAAGTCTGTTTGATGACAGACTGTGGATATCCATTATTTGTGTGTTCAGTCATGTCTCCTTTTCTTCTTGCTGGCACAGCCGTGGGATTTTACTGTAAGTACAGCACACGCACAATTTTTAAACTGTAATGTGGCAGGAATAAAGCATGTTTACTTTCCAGGAAGGATCTTATTTTAACAGCAGAATTAACTTGCCACTCTTTTATTTAGCCTTTTGTCTATTTAATATGCCTTTCTGTACATTAGATTTTAGGCTCAGAATGATGGGGCAGGCGGGTGGTGTAGAGGTTAGGGATGCTGCCGTGTAATCGAAAGATTGCCGGTTTGAGTCTCCGACCCGCAAGTACCGCTGAGGTACCCTGAGCAAGGTACCGTCCCCAAGCACTGCTCCCTGGGTGCTCATGTAGCTGCCCCCTGCTGTGTCACGATGTCACATGGGTTAAAAGCCGAGGACACATTTCGTTGTTGCGTACTGTGGTGTGTCGATTAATTATTTTTATGACTATTTATCACCTTCATTTTCCTGTGTGGTGCTTCATTGTATAATTCTTGCTCTCAAGGTATGTTTTTAGTTTTGTTTTCTGAGTATGAGAACTTGCTGACTGAATGAAGCAGGCTGTTTGCTTGCGTCATTTTAAATAAAAGTATTCTGCCAAATGGGCCTTGGCATCTTGGCGTGGAGAATGATTCTTTATTTCCTCTCTGTATACTGCTTTTATGAAATGATCAGTGGTCAGTTCAGTGTTTATGGGATGTTTCCCATTCTGTATGCTTGTATCTCCCAAAACTGAAGGCCTTCAAATAGTGGTCACTTTGTCAGGAGCTCTAATAACAACAATAATAATAATAATACATTTTATTTATATAGCGCTTTTACATTAACTCCAAGATGCTTAAACACACAAAAAAAGCTCTGATAATTCTGTTGTCCATTGAGGGCGTCCCAGAAATCGCTGTCCCCTAGCTTACTGCTGGTTACATCATGATGACTGCCAGGAGTGCATAACACTGCAATGAGTACAATTTCTGTACAATTGACGGTGTCTTAACTTTGCATCCTCAGTTCATTGTAGAAGTGTTAGTTTGTTTTTATGCTGTTCAACATTCAATAATCCACCTTATTTTTAATTATTACTCTTCGTCTTATCATCCTGAAAAAGACGTTCCGGACCAGGTCATCCGAGTGTTCAAATCGGACCAACAGAGTTGCTACGTCATCATCAGCAAAGACACTACGGCCAAGGACGTCGTGTCCCATGCTGTCGCCGAGTTCGGCCTGCTCCAGACGTCCGACACTTTCTCCCTGTGTGAGGTGTCCGTCAGCCCGGAGGGCGTCATTAAGCAGAGGAGGCTGCCTGACCAGCTGTCCAAACTGGCTGACCGGATACAACTCAACGGCAGGTAGGCCCAGTCCAGCCCACCCCATCCTCTACGGGAAAGCAAGGATCCAGTGTAAAGGGAGCATGATGCACTAGGTCACGCCCACTCCCTCCTTATTGGCTGCATATGTTCCAATATCCATTCGGCCGTACAAACCAGCCTACTCGCCGCAGCCAGTGTCTGATGCTCTGTTCCTTACATGGCACACTGCCTGACATGATGGAATTTACCCCGGGAAACAATTCGGCCATTGATTTATCAGGATGTTTGTTCTTGCTGCTGTTATGGTTTGCAAAGCATAGCCGAGTACAATACTACAAGAGGATAGGTGTAACTTACAAGCATTTAGAGATCTGTACATCTAGCTGCATTACAGGGAATGGTAGCACAGGACAAGCAGGCCTCAGGAATCTGCGGATCCGAACCCTGCACTAGCTGCATTACAGGGAATGGTAGCACAGGACAAGCAGGCCTCAGGAATCTGCGGATCCGAACCCTGCACTAGCTG
>JAODKM010000046.1:3240934-3251451 GCA_026780845.1 Petrocephalus sullivani | reverse complement strand
TAACACAAAAAATAAATAAAAATGAACCCCTCTCTCCTTTTGTGAAACCACCCCCCCCCCCCCCCCCCCCCCCCAAACGCTAAATGGTGGCAGATCAGCAGAGGTTAACCGATGGCTGTTCGCTCTCCACCCCCTTCTCCCCAGGATCTCCGCAGGTACTGAAGAAGGCAACCAGCTTGGCCGAGGACGCAGTGTCCATGGCATCCTCCCTGCACTCAACCCCCACAGTGTCCCCTCAGGGCTCCCCCCGCAAAGGTCAGCCCCGCAAGATACGTTATCGTGATGGTTTCCTGTGTTAAGATGCTGTGCCTGTGAGCGGGAGGTCGTCTGTTCAGATCTCAGGGTCGGCATGGTGATTTCGCCAGTGGGTCCTTTGGGATAAAAGAGTCTGCTAAATTAATAAGATTCAGCATAAAGAGTATTAAGGCAGCACCATAGCAGCTGATTTGTGATGTTTATACTGCAGAAAGGGTAAACATCCCGCATGTAGTTAGCAATTAGGCGATGGATCTCTCTTATCTCAGGGGTGTTGTATAATCACAGTGCGCCTCCCTCTCTCTGCTCCCAACAGGAGGCGGCCCCAAGTTGCACAGCTCCAGCCAGGTGAACCTGTCGGGCTCGTCCTCATCCCTGACCAGTGAGGTCAGCGCCCGTGGGGCCGCCGGCCAGCGCAGCTACGGAATAGGTGGGGCTCTGCTGCAGAGGCGCGTCTGGCAGATCACGGGCCGCTGCGGCGGGAGAGCCGAGGACGGGGGGCCCGGGGAGCAGCCGATGTCTGCCCATTCGGCAGGGGGACACACCCCCCGGCGTAGGGTGCTGAGGAGACTGAGCTTGTCCTTCAGAGCAGTCAGGGAGCAGAGCATGTCCAGGGGCAGGGAGGAGGCACGGAACTCCGAAGGCAGGGAGGAGGCACGGAACTCCGAAGGCAGGGAGGAGGCAGGGCGCTCCAGTGGCAGGGAGGAGGCACGGAGCTCCGAAGGCAGGGAGGAGGCAGGGCGCTCCAGAGGCAGGGAGGAGGTGCGGAGCTCCAGAGGCAGGGAGGAGGCGAGGAGCTCCAGAGGCAGGGAGGAAGCGGTACACTCTGGAGGCAGGGAGGAGGCGCGGAGCTCCAGAGGCAGGGAGGAAGCGGTACACTCTGGAGGCAGGGAGGAGGCAGGGAGCTGCAGCGTAAGACAAGAAGTTGGCACCGACCAGGAAGTGTTGTGTAGAAGCCTCTCCCCTTTTAAATGGCTGAACTCTAAAGCCAGGGACTGGAGAAGGAAAACACTGTGAGAAGCTGATGGACCAACAGACCCCATTGTGACTGAACTGTACTTGTTGCTGATTTATGCCTCGATGTTTTGTCATTTTAAGTGTCATTATCGTGTGAAGGCGTTCTGTAGGGATCAGAGCCCTGAAACTCAGTTACGGAAGAGAAGTGCAGCTGTTCTTGTATGTGAAACTTGTGTATGAACAGTGAGTTGTACCTAGGGGAAGATTTCACACAGTTGTTTCATTTTTATTATTTGAAATAAATAAAGTTGAAATAAAGTTTTTGTATTGCAGGTTCTGTAGTTTGAGAGTCTGTAGTACGCAGAGAGCAGTTGTTATTATCAACTACAGTTTGCAGAGGGTGTTGCTTTCAGATCCAGCCCATCCCTTTAATATTCAGATATCCCTTTAAGACAGGCCATCCCTTTAATATTCAGGTATCCCTTTAAGACAGGCCATCCCTTTAATATTCAGGTATCCCTTTAAGACAGGCCATCCCTTTTGTCCCGCAGTGTACACTCTGATGCCGGCGGGAAAGTCGGACACGCTGTCCGACTCCAGCCACAGCGAGATCTCCTCCCGCTCCAGCATCATCAGCAACGGCTCTGTGGACTCGGTGGCGGCGGCTGTGGCTGAGGAGCGCTGCCCCCGCACCCCGGCCCCCCCTACTGCCGCCCCGCCTCCCGCCAGGTACGCCCGCCCCGGGCGGGAGCCTCGCTGCGGTTCTCCCATTACCCCCGCCATGAAAGGCGTCACCGCCGGCAGCATGATGGAGGCTTTTCACTCCCCTGTTTACCTGCCCAGTCACAGGACCTCATGCTGACTTTTATACCGTCTGTACTTTTCAAATTAGTGGTTATTACCACGACTTCTCATTAAAAGATATTGCATTTGTATTGTGTGTGTTTTTTTTTTTTTTTATATTCTTGGTTGATTTTAATTACATATTGGCACAGTCTGTAAAATCCTTTCACCGAATTGCTGTTTATTGTGCCACAGTTACACGCCACAGTAACCCCCCCCCACCGGGCACATGCTTGATGCCTGTGTACAGCTGTGGCGTTTTAATTAAATTAGAACCCCTCGGCTGACCTTGTCCCTCCTTCTCCCTCCTTCTCCTGACCTTGTGGACTCCTTCTCAGCTGCCTGTGTGTGTTCATTTGCAGTTTGCCGGCACCGCGGGTCTGCGTGACCCGCACCTCCACCTTCCCCTTCTCCGGCGGCGGTGACGAGCTCACACCCGAGGCCGCGGGCGCGGAGCCAGCCGACAGCGGCCGGGGGAGTTGGACCTCCTGTTCCAGCAGCTCCCATGACAACTTCCAGAACCTCCCGAACCAACGGGCCTGGGACGTGGGCAGCCTGCGGAACCAAGCCCTGGGGGCGCCTCTCGTCGAGGCCCGCGAGGGGGACCCGGGGGTGGCCACAGAGGCCAGCCGGTCCCGGCAGAGCTGGGCCTCCTCCAGCTCACTGTCGGAGCCGTGCGACGGGAACTACAGCACGGTCAAGCGCAGGGTCCCGGACAAACTCCTGATACCGGCGCCGTGTTCCGATGGGCCCCTAGGCACAGACACCACCTACAAAACGGTGACCTCCAGCACGGAGAAGGGCCTCATAGGTGAGACGCCTGGGTTTTTGTGGTGTAGGGCCCATTTACACCTTAAAGCAGCGTCACATAGTGGTCTTGCTATGTTTGGACAGTGGTGCATAGCGCTTGCACAAGTCCTGCCTCTTGCTTATATTTGAGACATACAGTTGAGAATGAAGCTTGGGGTCTGGCTGTTTATTTAGCAATTTGCTCAAGGGCTTAACAGAGATATTACCGTGACTGGGCCTCGAACCCATGACCTTCCGGTCTCAGGTATATGGGCTTAACCTCTTGAGCCATGCACTACCTTTACTGCTTCCGTTTGTACCTGGTATTTGCCTCACTTCACTTTGTACAAAAGCATCCAATAAGCAAATAAATGTAACTGTATAAAACTTCCTGTCACCCAGCAGGTGGCGCCAAGCTCAGATATTTTTGTGTGGATGTGCTGCTCAGCTTTTCTGCGTATTTATATTTAGTTTAATCTGCTTTGATGTTTCCTCTGCCCCCCAGTGTACTGCGTCACCTCGCCCAGCCGGGGTCCGCCACCTACCCCCCCGGGGTACCAGGGCATCTCCCTGTCCGAAGGAGCCCCCCGGAATCTCCACCTAAAGCCCCCTGACTACAGTGTGGCCCTGCAGAGGTCAAAGCTGCTCCACAGTCCGGGAGGTACCATGCCGCACGAGGGGCGGACCAGCCCGGCCCTCGCACCCTCTGAGGAAGATGGTACGTGCCATGAGGCAGGCAGCCGTCACTGAATCAGGGAGACTGTGCTGAGAGGGTGTGGCTTTGGCTTCCCCTCTGCAAACATGCTTCCTGTCCCCTGCGTGGTGGTGGGGGGGGGGGGATATGGTTAGGGAATCCCGCACACATGGGACATGTCATCTGTAGTGATGCCCCCATCCCCCGGTCTCTCCCCTTTCACCTTCCAGAGGAGCAGGTCTCAGCCGTGTAGCTAGAAGCCAGACGCACACGACAGGCTGGGCCCTTGGGCCCCCCCCCGCGCTGTCAGCACACCCCTCGCTTTCTCTCTCGCCGGGCTCCCACGGGGGCTGCTCTGGACCGCGTGGCATTGAGAGCTCCACCACGTGGCGAGCGGAATATCACACCATCAGCCGTCGTCGCCGCGGTGCCCTGCAATCGCGGATGTAAGAGTGAGTGGGACTCAGGGTGCCTTTCGGCATTCAATTTGAGCTGCATTGCCAGAGGGATGTACGGGCCCGACTCTCACCGTACCTCTGCGACTACTCTGACGAGGAACTTGTGAATGATAGGAGTCTTTCTGCAGTTTCATTTCTGTTGTGAGTCCAAGTCTTCGTGTGGGCATGCTTTGATGTGTGCTTTAGAATCATATAATCGAGGTATTAAACAACCAGTGGGAGGTGGGCAATTTTTTTTAATGTTTTTAAGATGAATTATGGCAGTTTACGTTAAAATCTTGGATTAAGGGCGCAGGACCTTCCGTGTACGTCTGGCACCTCTGGGTGATGGCAGTGTCCCCTGTTAACCCGGCACACAGCGGAATCACGGGGGCCTGTTCATGTCTGGGCGCAGCAGGATGTACAGATGCTGGCCGGATGTACACTTCTCAAGCTTTAAAACTCATCACGCAGCAAACACCTAAGGAAACGTTTACAGCAGTTATTCCAGTTTACAGTGTTAGGGTTCACACGCCACTTACTGTGCTGTAAACTAACGACTCGACCGGTAAATGTGCATTAACAAGCTTGTATGCAGCCTCAGACACTGTGTGTGTGTGTGTTTCGGCTCTTCGGTGTACCTCACTTACCGCATTGCCTATCATTTTAAAAGCCTGCTTTATTTTGTTGATGCACATGGGTGAAGAGATGTTCGACAACAGGAAGATAAAAATATACTCCGGGTTTTTCTTTTCCATCCCCAGTCCATTATTTCGTGTACACCTCGAAGACATTTTGTAAAATATTTTACTTTTTTTAAAACACAGCCTAATGCTATTAATATTGCATACATTATTTGTATATTTTTGCCAAACTGTCCCCCTCCAGGGACAAAGATGGAACTGCATTATGTTTGTGGATATAACTGGATTGTCTTCTACTTTTATGTTTGGACCCATTGTTAATATTGTATCTTTTAGTATACAAAACTTGAAGATGTTAATGGTAATATATACATATACAAATATATACATATATTTTTGCTTTTGTTATAAATTAATGTTACAGACCGTGTATAGTTGGAACTAGAGCTTTCTATAAAGACTAGTTTTAATATTTTTGGTTAGAATGAAAGGTTATGAATGCCCTTTTCTACTGTAAAGGGCAGGCTTTTAGTGTTCTGTCTGTTTAGGTGTGATTATGTGCTGTGCAGTCTAACAGACTGGCGCATTCTGGGTTCACCTGGGTGATCTTGTACCCCTCTGGCCCATTTCTGCTGCCCCCTAGTGGTGTGGAGGGTCAGATGACCAGAAACGGATGGTTGCCCTTGCATGAGCAAAATTTGGCTGGCAGTGAGACCGAGCTTGTGGCTCCTCTGATCATACTGTGGTCTTTGAATTTGCTGTTTCCAACACCTCCAATGCCTACTTGTGACTGACCCCCGAAAACTCTGCCTTCCTCACTAACCTGTTTGTTTCGGCATTGGAAAAGCTTGGCCGTGGTCTGTCATGGGGACACATTCCCCAGTAAAACAAAACAGTATTCAGTAAGAACCATGTAATTGAGCTGTAAACTCCGAAGAGAATCGTAAATGTATATGCGGACATATTCCTGATGGCTATATTTTCTTATTTAAAGAAGTGTAAATCTGTAAATATTCGAAAGAACTGTCCACAGAAGCGTCAGCCGCCGATGGAGGGTGCCGGCTGACGAAGCACCCTTCCTTCCGTATGTGCTCAGCTAGCAGCGTGTTCCGGCTTGCAGCTGCATGACCCTGCTGTGCTTCGCAATCGGGTGAGCTGATCATATTGATCAGGCATGTCTCCTGCTTTCCAGTGGAGCTCACGGGAAAACGGCCTGTGTGACGGGTCCCCCTGTCATATTAAGCCCCCCTTATATCGATTTTATGATGACCCTGCCCTCTGTTCTCTTATAACATCCATAGAGATATGGCTTCCGGTATTCAGTGAGGATGGTTTATATTTCACCATGCATGCTAAAGCGTCGGAGCGATTTACTGGAGTTAATCCTCGGATGAGTTTACCGCTGGCGGCCTGCGCGGAGGCGGTACGGGTTCTTCACCATATGCATAAAGCTAGCGCAGAGGCCGTTTTCACTTGACGTGGCTCCTGACAAACACTGGACGGCTGTATAGGTATTTTGCAGTATCTCCTGTGCTTCACTGTTCGCTAAAGCGCTAATCTCTGGTTTCCCCTGTATTACCTGGAATGCAATAAGTGAGATGTGAAGTTTTACGTAACGCAGTGTATTCGTGAGGCAGATCTGCACAATCGTAAACCCCTGCCAGAAGCAACTGTACTGCACACGTCTGTCACAGAAGTATTATCCGCTGTCGCGTTTGTGTCCTGAAATTTTGATAGCTGTCGTAACTTATGTCTTTTAGAAAGACAATTTGCTTGTATGCCTTTTTTTTATTTTTTTACCAGTGGATGTAAATATTTGTTATATTTTTGTTTAAAACAATGTTTTAAACAGTACTGTTAAGTCTACTGATATGATTTTGGACAATAAAATGTTAAATGTTGTGCATTTCTTGTGCTTTTTTTTTTTTGGAATCCGAATTTTTCCTTTTTTATATCGCAGCCCCTGAAGGGAAAGAGTCACTTAAAAAAATGTGGACCTAAAAGCAAATGGTTCAAAAAGCGCAAATTTCGGACTCTTTTGTTCAGCTGAGCACAGTAAGGGCAACCTCAAGATTTAATAATGAATCCAATTAATTTTCGTATATGCAACATACTAGCATTTATATATAGTATTATATGCATTGTATATAAAAAATACTGTGGGAATGCATCCTCCCTTTATTAAAAAGTCCTTTCATTTTAGGTATGTGTATATATCCTCATTATTGACCTGTCTGAGTGTGCTATTGTCGTGCTGTTGTACGTTGCACCCTTATAATATAATATAATATTAAATATTATTATTAATAATAATAATAATTAATCCTGGAGGAAGTCATTTCATCATACTCTCTGCTCTAATGTAGATGGCTGAGGTGACAAAGCTCAAGTCAACTTGAAATAAAATGTATAGTATTGTGTCGGAAGCTGCTCCTGCTTAAATCTGAATGTCTATGTCATAAGTGCGTCGCACTCCCCTGACCTCCTGTGGCTGTGTTACAACGGACATAAAATGGGGACATGCCTTAGAATCTGGGCTTATGGTCAGAAGTGTTCCTTGAAGGCACCTGCTCTTGTACCCTTGAGCGAGGTGCTTAACCTGACCTCCTTGAATAAACACCCACAAAAAGTAGAAGTAGGTTTTTTTTTTTGTGAAGTCCCTTAGCTAAGCTCCTAAAATAATTTAACAAATTAGCCCGTACCATGGGAATCGTTATTAGAAATGACCTGGGGCCAGTGATGTTGTGCGGAATTAAATGTGGATCTGGTTAATTGGAGCATCCCTACAAGAAAAGGGTGGCGTGTCTTGCAGGAGTGCCATCCCGAGTGTGGCAAGCGAACGGCATTCCAGCCGCTATCATTTGGACATGATTTCATGCACTTTAACTTAAACGGCATATTCAAAAAAGACAAAGTTCACAGAGAATTTTGGAAGCATTGCTCCTATTCTCAGGAGTTGCCAGTCCTCTTGAAACGACTGGCCGCAATCACACATAGCTTACATTTTTTAAAGTGCCAGAAAAGGCTGATGTGTTTTTAATAGGTAACTTAGAAATTCTCTAAGAATGAATAATAATATCTGCAAATTCGCGAGTTTTTAAAGCAGTAAGGGAAAGCAGCCTTCCACAATTCATTCTGGATGGTCTTTCCCACATTATTATAAGCCGAATGTATCCATCCATTTTCTGAAGCCGCTTATCCTATTCAGGATCACGGGGGGTCCGAAGCCTATCCCAGAAGCTATGGGTGTGAGGCAGGAAACTACCCAGGATGGGGGGCCAGCCCATCACAGGGCACAGTCTGGTAACGCCAATTAGCCTCAGCATGGTTTTGGACTGTGGGGGGGGGACCCGGAGTACCCAGATGAAACCTCACAACCTGCAAACTCCACACACATGGAACCTGGGCAGAGACTCAGACCCTGGTCCCGGAGGTGGGAGGCCACAGTGCTAACCACTGCACCACCGCGCTGCCCCAAGCTGAATATATCTTTAACATTTATGGAATACACAAAACAGGCTGGTTGAAAACTCCAGGTTCAGCAGAGTTGGTCGCCTGGAAAAGACTGTAACAACATAAGCTTTTCATCTTCCCTTAGGACAGTTTTTGGCCTGTTGCTCTTGTTTGTGACATGGCCTGCCTGGCCCACACAGGGTACAAGGCGTGCTTCTGAAAGCAGCCCAGTCCAGGCTTATCACCCCAGAAGTTAGGGGTGAACCCGGAGTCCGCAGAGTTCCTGTGGATTCAGCTCAGTACCCTACAGGCGCCGCTTTCAGCTCTCTGCTGGAGATCTGAACTCTCCAATTACGAAACAGCTGTTTGCTAATAAATTATAATGTAGCTGAGATCAGTCTTTTCAGATGCTGTTTCTGTTTACCCAGGACTTCAAGGCTTAACATTCTGCATGCAGAAACAATCTTTTGAGGCGACTTTAGAGCATGTGGCTACTCTATATACATATGTGGGAATGCGGTTCAAACCAAAATATTCGTTTCCTTTTTTAGGCGGTAATTGCAATTCATAATAAATTTATAATCTGTACATTTAAAAAAAAAAAAAGCATCCATCACAATTCAATTATTTCCAAGAAGCTTGGTTTATTTTTTTATTTTTCTTTGCATCCATCCATCACGGGCAGCACACGGGTTCAGGGCGCGGAGACCTGCAGCGCCCTTTCAGTAAGGCGGCAGGGTCGTGCCGTACGGGTACAGCACACAGCGGCCCCTTCTGCCCACCCCTGCCGATTCGCCGCGTCCCTCTTGGATTCACTCACCCGGTACGTTTGACACACGTCTTGGCGAGGTGTCACCAGTTGAAATATAAGTATACATTAAAGCTTTGGGGTTTTTGTTATGAAATATTTTTGTTTTGACGTGACGAAGTAATTAGGATCTCAGCTGCTAAAACAGGTAAAGTGGCTGCTAATTATTTGCTAGTTTTCTCATCTCCGTTTGCTGCGCTTATAATGCGTGCTCTACTATGCAAAAAAGATTATTAGATAATCGCCAGTATTTGTTTGTCCTACAATAAACCGGCGCAAGTGGACTCCCGGCCACCCTAACTACAATAAACTCTTACTGTAAGGAAAGGTCCATTTATTTTGCTCCCTTTATAAAAGCATGTTCTGTGCGTGTCGAGACCTTGAGAAATTAATAGACTCACCACATTAACCTAAGTGCGCGAAACACACCCCCCCCCCGAAGTTGTCAGTCGGGCGTTTTTATTAAGCCTCTGCGACACCGCGGAAATCGGCCGGTAGATGGCGGTATGTGTCCGGGTACATAAGTCCGTCCATCCATCCATCCATCCGTCCGTCCGTCACTCCGGTAGCGGCCGCCCCATACTCAGTATTAGCTTACCTTGCACAGAAATGGGGATGGTGACAGAAGACCGTCAGTATTTCAAAGCAGACTGAGTCCGACTGCATGACCTGCTTTTTATGTTATTTTATTTTATTACACCTCGTTCACACATTCTTTCTGGGTGAACGGCTTTTTTAATGCTTTGAGTTTTCACAGTTTAATACTTTCGCTATAAACATTGACTGCCGCTCCCTCAAAGTCGCCAGAAATCTGGATATAGACCCTATAAATTCAGTGTTTAACCTCCAAGACCGTAAAAGACTAATAACTTCATAAATACTGTTTTGGCTTTGAATTAGAAATTGACGCCCGGTGTTGTTTTTTAATGTTTGTTCCTGGGTCCTGCCGATTTGTCCCGTGTTTATGCTCCTGTCGGCTGCTCGGCTCACTTCAGCCATTATAAACGGCTTTGCGGCTTTTCACCAAATTTTTTTGGGTCACTAATTACTCTTTATCGTGCTGTATTCCGTGGACTGTTGGCGACAGCATTAGTTAACGTTTACTTAAGCCCGGGGAAGTGCGAAATATGGGGAGGCTAAAACAAAATTGGGGTAGTGCTTCAGATCACCGTCTTTGATACGGACTTAGGAAACGCCGCAACCCCCGTTGGTGCTTTTAAACGCATTTGTGAATAATTTCCCGTATACTTGCAAATAACAGGTTAATGTACGCCGTTTCCACCACAGAATATTGCTGATAACTATCCTTAATAGGAATTAAATGCACGCCTTTGTGTGAGCCGGTGAATTAGGTGAATATGGAAAAATATGTGAACTGGTTGTCCTTGGTAATGGAATCAAGCCAGTGTGAAAAACGGGACGAATGTAGGACAAGGAAAACGCACCATTAATGTCCCCCCCCAACTAACACTGATCCTGGGGGACAAGGAAAACGCACCATTAATGCCCCCACCCCACCCCCAACTAACACTGATCCTGGGGGACAAGGAAAACGCACCATTAATGCCCCCCCCCCCCCGCATCAGCAAAAAAGCCTGGCGTCCGAGGGAGATCACGCACGAGTACACGGCTTGAGC
>JAODKM010000046.1:3230401-3240526 GCA_026780845.1 Petrocephalus sullivani | reverse complement strand
GATCCTGGGGGACAAGGAAAAAGCACCATTAATGTCCCCCCCCAACTAACACTGATCCTGGGGTTCATTGCCTGGGAGTCACAGGTTTGAATTATAAAACAATATTATTTGCATGGTGTCCTTTAGGCTAGCTTTGTGATAAACCTTCTCGGCGTGTGTGCGATTTAGGGCCTCTGTTGGTGGTCAAGTAATGCCGTAATTGTGGGTTAACGGAATATATGTGTCAAAGGTTTTTTTGGTTGTTTTTTTTTTTAACCTATGTTCATATCACCAGCGAAATTAACAGGAAAACTACACAATTGCCCCTCAGTCCCAGTTTCACAGTCCGAGAGGCAGTATTCAGAGGACGGAACATGAAACCGTCACAGAGGAGGGCAGTTTCAGATTTCTGTGGACATTTCAAAGCAGGTAACGGTGAAAACGGCTCGCGACATTTTGCCTCGTTCTTGAAAAAGAGTCGGACACTCCGGGCCCTAGGAACACCTCTGCCATTCGCTTGACAGTAATGTTGATTTGCTTACTTGACTCCCTCCTAAGAGACTTATCGCACCAGCCGAGTACAGCTGCTTAACTGGATCAATTCGGGTTACCTGCCTCTAGGGCTGCCTGACAAGTTCATGACCTTAACTGCTTCACTGGCCCCATGAGTCCTTGAAAGATCTCACTTACTCTGCGTCTAAAGGCCCCATGCTCTGTGTATTGTGTCATAAAACCCAGGAAGAACTTCAGCTGGATGTATCAACCATCCCTTCCTAGACAAGTCTCCTGTTTACTAGATGTTGTTTTTGACTGTCAGAAGACCCAGTGCTTTTCCCCCCTGTGTCTAAGGTAGTTGGGGTGTTCAATGCTTCTCTGCTGTCCCTTGTAGCCTATAACCGCTACTCTCACGACCTGAACTCCTAGGATGGGCCTGGTTGGGTGAATGGCCATTAAAGAATGACAGTGAGCATTATGGCTGTATTCATGAGCATGTGCACTACATCACGGGGGTGCCAATTACACAGGTGGGATGGGTGTCCATTGAGCAGGTGGGGGGCTCACCTTGTGAAGGGGGGGCAGGGAAATATTAAATGTTATTGTTACTGATCTTGTGGAGGAGTGTGGCCTCACTTTGCTGAAGGTCAGCTGTAAATGGGGGGCGGTTTTCATACAAGGTGAGGCGCACGGCCAAGATCCAGGTCGAGGCAAATGGAAAGCCGGTTCCCAGCATGCCTTGCTATCGCGGCCTGCCCCATTGTGCCCTTGCCTCACTCTGCAGCCTCCTCCCCCCTGCCAGGGCACCGGGAGGCCCTTTTACGAGCCCGGGGGGGCAATGCTGCTTTTATAGTCTTCCTTTAGCCTCATCCTTCCCACCCAGAGCGGATCTGTCCTGCTCTGGATGCGGATTCACTCACGCTAGTGCTCAGGATGGGCACGTAACACCGAGCCTCGTGTCACCTGTGAAAGTCGTCTGTGCGCTAATGGCCTCGGATTTCCATAGGGCGGCCTGGGAATGGCATTCGAAGGAGCTCCAGCGTTGCTGTGAGTTATTTAGCGGCCAGGGGTCATGTTTCTGCTTCGCGGCATGTAACAGTCTCTCCGACGGACCGACGGAGAGTCTTCATTGGAGCCTTATTCTGAACAGTCTCCTGGTCACATGACTGCTAGAGTACATAGCTAGGGCCTGATCCTTTATAAAAGTAATATGTCAGAATATTATTTTTATACTCGACAGCAGGATATGCGTTTTCATATCTATGTTTGTTATATATTGACATGATATTGGATTCGCATCTGCCTGTCCATCTTCTGTAATGCCTTGGGGGACAAGTCAGGGAGCTCCCTGCATGGGGGGGCAGTGCAGCTATCCTATTTACATGATTCATACATTTTGGAATAAGTTGCCTCTTACTTCTATATCATATGATTTTTGTAAGTGCATGCATTATAAATGAGTTTGGGCATTATTATTTGCACAATGGCCATCCAGACCCTTGGGAGTCTCCAGAGACCCGAAGGCAGGCAAAGCGGGGTGCTGGCAAATCCAGGTAATTCTGCCGATGCGGGACGACAGGGCGGCCGACAGGTGCCAGAGCGGCCCGACCCACGGCATCCGGCCCTAATCGCAGGCCCATTTGTCTCAGGTGAGACTGAAATATATCTTACCGTAGATGACGTCTAATAGCTTTTTGTAGATATGTGATATATATTTATACATACATATATTTACACTTTTGGAGATCTCACTCCTGCGGTCCGTTTGCTTTTATTTCACTGCCGTTCCTGCTCTCTTTGTTGTAGTATAATAATTACAGCCGGCTCCCTGTCTCTGGTCTGTTTTTGTTTGGGAGACCCTGATTTGTGATGGGTTGACAAACCTTGGTTTGATACATATATTTGAAAATAACGCAGGAAATGTATTCTGAGCTGTGATTTGTGTACCAGCTGTTTTTATACCAGGCTGTCTTTGTGCCCCATTGGCATGAATGGATAAATGTTTGAAAATGTTACTAAATGTATGTGCCATTTGGGTGATCATGGATTCTTCCATTTCTGTTGTTTTTCAGAGAAACAACTTTCAATAAGTGTAATTTTAAACCTCTCAGAAAGTCTCTAAAAGCTGAGTATTTCATGGCGAGCCATTAAAGGGTGGAGAGGCTTTATGTAGGGAGTCGGTAGGCAACGGCACCTGAATCACTCACATGCTCAGTCTTTGTGAGCTGCTGCTTGTACTGTGATGGCTTTTTACTTCAAAAGAAAAAAAATGCTTTTTAAAATTCAGGGATGTTTTTCAACCAAAGCTGGGTGCTGTCCCCTGGCTTGAGAAGTATTAAAATCGATATGGTTTCTGACAAACATCTGCAGATGGGCGGTGTGTTGTGTGCGGGTGCGTTACGTCTCTCAGGATCAGCACCAGGCCACAGGGCCAGCTCCTTTATGTTGCCTCTTAATGGCACATCCACAGTGGATTGGCAGGGTGTCTGGTTCCTGCTAAATGGAAATGGGAAAAGTTTAAAAAATAATAATAGAAAATACAATTAAAAAAATCACATCACCAGCTGTTCATGTTGGAGCCACACGGATATTGAGATGAAAGTCCACTCTGCCTGGCCGCTAAATTATAACCTGCCAGCAACAATAGGACTGATAACTGTCATCCGTAGGTTATAAAACCTGAGTTAATATTGATTCATCTTTCTGTTTCTTTTGTAAATGGACATTGTTTCACCAAGGTAATATACAGGATCCCTGAAATACGCTTCAGCTCTTAAATGTGCACCTCAGTGGACTCGACTGAAGGGTTGCGGGTTCGATTCTTATGATCTGCACCACTGGGCCCTTGAGCAAGGCCCTTCGCCCCAAATTGTTCTCTCCATAACCAGTGTGTCACTTTAGATAAAAGTCTGCAAGATAAATTGTTTCAACTTGTTGGAGAATGGTGTGGTTGAGCAATTGACCTAAGCAGCTGTTTGGACTTTGATTTTCGGACCAAGATGGTTTTTAAGGTGTTTATTCGCTGCTGTCACCCGCATTTCCCACGTATCTCTGGGGGGAAAGCTTTGCCCATCCATAACTCCCATAAAAGCACCTTGCAAATGGCAGACGATGGGGCGCCTGTGTGCTCTGTCAGGGACCTCGTTGTCTTTCTTGAAGGACCGTGCTCTCAGTTGACACGGGCAGGAGAGCAGATGGTCCGTTCAGCTTCCCGACCCATCACGACCCGTCCAGCCGCGTCAGAGAGACGGCAGGAGCCGAGGACATGCCTGGGCGAGCTTAAGCGCCGCTTTTTGTTCTTGAGACGATTAGAGGCGATTAACGGCTTAACGCTTTTCCCACTGGACGTGCGGCCCGAGCATGCGCGTCGTTGGGAGACCGCTCTCCGCGGCGGCCCCCACAAAGAAGCGGGCCGCAGGCTCGTGGGACACCAGCGCGCCATGTTCGTGGATCCGCAGGGCGTCCTCAGAGTCGCCCGAACAGAAACGTAATTAATGCAGGACATTCCTCATTAGGCCCGGGCTGCTGCTCTGACAGGGAGCGATGGGGGCTTATGGGGCGAGAGGTAGTGAGGTGTATTTTACAGGAGGATGGGCCAGTAAACCCGAGCCACGTGGGAGGGAGAGAGGGCAGACAGTGCCCCCCCCCCCAGCAATCCGGGGTGCCAGACGCAGGAGCATTTCGCTCGCTAAATTACACGACGGTCCCTGAGGACAATGAACGCGGCTCGACAGACTCCCCAAAATCCCATAAAAACATCTCTGTCCCGTGGTTGCAGACAGATGCTGGTTGGAAAAACATCCCTGACGCAAGACCTAGTAAGATAATTTTTAATGAGTCGAATTGGGGGGGGGGGCGGGGGCCACAAACGCTTCTGAGGCGGCACGGGCCCCCTGGCCGCCTATGGCTGCAAAGCGGCTCTGCGCACGGAGCCCCCCTTCCGGAACCACGTCACACTCCAGCTGTCCCCTGGCGGGCAGTGTCAATAACATTAGCGAGCGATGATAAGGGATCGGGCTTCTGTTACACAGGATGATCTGGCGTGCCTGCGAGTGTCTACATTATTAGCAAGACGGACAGGGAAGGCGGCATCGAGTCGGTAAATATTTGAGCGCTCTTACCTCATCACGGAACTGAAGGTGGGTTTTTTTTTTCCATTCCGGATTGTCCCAAACCAGACCTATTGTGACTTCTAGCGGCCCGTTACTGTAGGCCAAACGCAGGACACTACAAAGCAGAAGTACAGCTTCTTACTGTATTCCGTGCACTACATGGTTTGGGGGCGGCGGTGGGGGCAACTGCCTTTATTTATGAGCCATTAATGTCCCAGCGTGCTGCGCCCTGGGACACTGGGTGTTTCAGAGCCAGTTTATCGCGGGAGCCAAATGCAGGAACCCGCAGTTGTAGCACTTTTTCTTTCCCCTGCGTGTTCTGCCGCTTGCTCTTCCAGCTGCGCTGCGGCTGCATGCCGGCTGCATTGCAGAATGCAACGTCGCGCTGAAATGGCTGAGGCCTAGAAGCCCGCTCCGCCATTAAGCGACCACTGCCGCTAACCGGAAACGTCTTCGGGGGTGGGCAATGGGGTGATTGATGGCTCTTTTAAAGGGTGGATGGGCTGCGCTTGACGTGTGGGTTTATTTATTTATTTTTCCGGCCGCTCCCTTCCCGTAAAGGCCCCGAATCGATGCGGGTTGCCCTCTCCCCCGCACGCATAACACAACCCGAGTAATGTCGCTGGGAAGCAGGACGAAGCCGATGAAAAATGTTTCTCCATTAGGCTTCTCTTCTGAGTCTTTAACTGCCGAAACCTGTCAGCTCTGATTTGTCCCATTTGTTCGGCCGGCGGTGGTCAGTTTTAAAAGGCACAAGGAGGCCAGCCCTCCCAATGAAAAATACACTCCTGCATTCATACTTACAAATGCAATTGCGTGTGTTCACCATTAGTCAGCCTGTCAGCTTTGATTCACTTTTGGCCTCCTCTAATGCAAGTGAACGCTAACGTGGTGAGGCCAAGGCTTTCTGGCAATATTTTACCCACAATGCCCCACGCCCGCTCCACATTCACACAGCTACCTGGTCAACGATAATGAACAGGATGGCCTATGCTAATATTTAAATGCAACATCCTCATTGTCTATGTATGAGAAGGTTAAGGCAGAGTTAGTGTTGAATCTTAGAAGTATTAATGATCGAGTGAAGTCGCACTTTACTGAGCCCCCACATTTAAGATGAATATTTGGTTTTTCAGGTTTCGCAGTGAGGTGCTACGGTAACCTAGGTGGCTTGCAAGCTGCTGTGTGTCAGGCATTCAGTCAAGTTATGAGGAATGATGTATTGACTGGTTATGGATGGCAGTGAATACAGACTAGAGTATGACAACGTGCACAGGCAGGGATTCTGCAAGTGTGAATTAGCAGCTGTTTTGTTTATTAATGACTGTAAAACTGACATAGTGTTCAGTACTGCAAGAGGAAGTCATTAGGGAGTAACGGGACTCTGGGGCTCTGGTCGGATGTTATGCAGGTCACTCATCAGCCACGTGATTCTCGGCACTGAGATTGCTGATTGCAGGGTCCCAAAAAGCCATCTAAGAAGGTGAGGTGTAGCAATCGGAGCAATCACAACATGCTGAAAAACACAAAAATGAGGCATTGGAGTGGCTGGTTAGGGAGAGGGACAGTAGTTTGACATGCCTGGTAGTCCCCCAAACCTTAAAATAGCCTGAAAGTGTGTAGTCTGATGAAAAGTGAAGCGTTTCACCTGAACGTCCATCTCGCACCTTGTAGTGTAACGAGACCCTATTTATCCCGTCCCTCTGCTGGCCTTTCATCCCGTAGATGATTTGCTGGTGGATGTGGCCCCTGTCCTGGCTGGACACCTGAGGGACACACGTCTGTCCCACCCTTGGCCTGAACCTCCACACATATTCGGAAATGAGCAGAATATCAGTTAGCTCCCGAAGCCGGCTTCCGTTGTCAGCTGGGGTGATGAGCGGGTGGGGAAATGGCAAGATCAGCCTGGGAGATGGATGTGAAGAAGAGGAGGGTGTGCTGGACGTCCCAGTTTTGTTCACCGGTTGGAGGCCTTGGACCACTTTTGGTAGGTACTGACCACTGCATACCAGGAACACCCCACAAGACGTGTCGTTTTGGAAATGCTCTGACCATCTTGTCGTCACAATTTGGCCCTTTGGATCCTTACACTTGCCCATTTTCCTGTTTCCAACACATCAACTTCAACAACTGACTGTTCACTCGCCTAATGTATAATGGCAATGTTGATGACGGCATCACTGACAACGACACCCATGCAACAGAGAGCAAGATGAGTGGTTCAGGTATTCCAAAGTACACATACTCATACTCATACAAGTACTCATACTTGGGCAAATGGTAAATGTATTTCATTTCTTTTTCATATCAGTGTAGAAGGGGTAAGGGGTCGGCGGGGGGGGGGACAGCAAGGGCAAATTGAATGAAGCACTGCTTGTCATGTTGCCCTAATTCACTGGGGGGGGTGGGACGGGAGGGGCATTCTGGCTCAAAAGACAGGATGGGGTCCACACAGGGTTGGCACAGCCCAAGCCCACACTGATTCCTCAGTCCCTCGCACTCCGAATGCCAGTACTCGCCAAGAATGCCTGGCTGTAACCTGAGGGAAGGTATGGCTAGCCACCCAGCCCCGCCCACATCCAACCCAGCCCCGCCCACATCCAGCCCAGCCTATTATGTATGGCCTCATAAGCCTGTCGATCATGCCGTTCCTTCATGAATCACTTTGCGGCATTTAATTTACATGAACCTTTTCCATGTTAGTTTTGAAGTGTTAGGCTACATTGCATTGACTAGTTATAGTTTGGTCGTTAGTTGGCTAGACTGTTAGCTAGCTGATACATATGATATATAACTAGCAGCAAAACAACCACACCCGTGCCACAGTACAACTTTTGTGCAGTTATTGAGGGGTATTCGTGCATCTAGCAAAACAAATGACTGCCAAATAACAAATAGCTCTATAATTTTACTAACGATTTTTTATTTGCCGGACTGGTTTGCATGCCCAATGTCACAGCGAGAGGCTTCTCATACCTACTGACTGTCCCGACCTAAAACAGGCAGGCCCCAAAAGGACTCCAGGAGGGGGCCGCGGAACCAGGAACGGCATCGCGATTTTTAAAGGCGCTGTACCGCGTCGGAACGCCGATGGAGCGGCACCATGGTGGCCTCATGAATTTTAACGGCGCGGGTTGTGTGTTTTTCTGTAGACACTGCAAAGTTGGAAGAATGGTGATGCTAGCTTGCGTGATTTTATGCATGTGGGACATCTTCGCTTTCAATGAATATATCAGGGGGAAATGGATTAGGTACAAAAGGAGGTAAAACTGCCCAAGAAAGGATATGCAGAATTTGAAGTGCCAAAGCTAGCTATATTTCGCAGTGTATATAAATATTGCAAGAGCCATGCAATATATTTAAAGTTTAGCAAAGGTAATATTGCGCCTAAAAGGTGTAATGTGATACTGTTGACTTGTTATGGAGACCCAAACCAAAGCGGGTTTCTGGTTCTGTTCTTGAGGGGTGCCACATGGGTGCTCTGATGGCAGGGCTTGGCCGTGTTGATGTATGACTCGCCATCATTCAGAGCCATCTGGACCGGGAAGATGTGTGTGATGTTCTGTCAATCATCTGCAGCGCCATAATGCATTCCTGAGCCCGGCTCCTCGGTCAGCAACACCAGGAAGCTGAAACTCTCCCCCTCTGACCAAATGGAGATTAATGTCCCTTAACATCTGATTGTGTTTGTCATTTTCCTTCACTTGAATTTTAAACTCGACCTTTCGTACTCCAAGGAGTTTTTCTCTGGCTCTCAATGTTAGATACTTATGATGTGTGCAAAAGTTTGGCTTGGACTGGTGGTGTTTCCGTTCGATGAGGCACATTTGGGCATCCGTCATCGTGTGTGATCTGGTTTTCTTGGGGGTCAGCTACTGAGTTACTTATTTCCCTCCAAATCCTTCCCAATCTTGCCATATCTCGTTAGAGTTACTAAATACATCTCGTCACTTTGAGGTGTTCCTCCCAGATTTCCAGGTCTTGGGGAACGGCACAGACCATGATTTTGCTTCCTCCCAGGGAGCAAAAATGTGGATAGTCTGTAGGTCTCCGAGAGGACCGGGTTGGGAAACACTGGTCTAAAGGACTGAATGTGCTTTTTTCAGTGGCACATAGAATGAGCAGTCAGACATAGCCATACAGTCTTATACATGCATGAAACCCTCCAATTTCCCCCAAAGCATTACTAAAAGCAGTGATGGTCAGAAGCCATTAATCATAACTTTTGCGTGCTGGTTCTTGAACATCTGCGGAACATCTGACAGACTGAACTTGGCTAGGTGCTTCATTCAATACTGCTGAGCTGGGGGCCAGGATTGATGTTCACAGTCAGTGTAATTAAATGTGTAGTCATGGAGATAAGGCTCATTTACTGCTGCCGTGGTTATTCGGTTTGAATATCAGTATTGAAGAAGACCTGGGCAGCTAGCAGCCTGCTTTACGAAATTAACCTGTGTTGGGTTATTGGTTTGGATGAATGGATCAGATGGATCTAAGAAAGAACATAATATTTGCATGGTGACTGTGAAAATTAACCAGGTAATGCTGAGTGACTCAAATCACAACTGGTGTTACCAGTATATGGAATGAAATGGAAGTGGGTAAGTGTAATGACTGGTTGTGGTTTGAATAGGACATCTTCAGGCATGATACCCATCATACCCTTCAAGCAGGGTCATCCCAGAAGGGGCATCAGAGAATCTCTTATCCATGCATTAAATTAGTGATTCTGGGGGGGATCACCCCAGAATTGCATTTCTGGTCCTGAAGATGCTGTCCAAGAGTCACTTTTGGGGTGGGCTAGGGTTGTGCGAAATTCGTGCATCAAGGGCACTCTGTGGCTGTGTGAGTTTCCGTGGCAGTGCGCAGAAGCAGTGTTTGATGGTAAGGGGTCGGCGGGGGGGGGACAGCAAAACACATTGTGAGCAGCATCCTGCCGACTTGAGAGCCAGAGGAGGAGCTGGAAATTAACGCGGTGCTGCTAAGTGCTTCCTGCCAAAAACAAAAACGGCGTGAACTCTGTTTAAAGAAACTTTGAGTTTTGTTTGACGACATCTTGGAATCCTTTAGTTTCTTTAAATAGTTTTTTGGTCTTATGCTAACCAGGCATCCATTAATATGCTTTCAGGTACAGCAGTGTGCTTTATTTGATGGCTCTGAGGCCGTTAATGTTTACAGTCAATGTTTCTTTATTCTGTTAATTCTTTTTGATAGCCCACATGTAGCAGAAGCTGTTTTTTTTGGCTATATACAGACAGAAAGGAAGAGTGCTCTGCATTCAGTAAGGCTCGCCCCAAAAGGGGACATCTTTTAAAACAATAAGAGGCACGCTGGCCTTTGGGGGTGGGAGTGAATTTGGGGATGTACATAAATGGTGGCTGACTGGCTCCTGAGCTCTCTTCATAAATATGAATGGTCCTTCTGGAAGGCTTTTTGGTTAGTGTGTGTGTGTGTGTGTGTGCCTTATGTTTATATTACTTTGTGGGGACCAAATGGCCCCCACAATGTGATAAAAACCTGGTATTTTGACATTGTGGGG
>JAODKM010000046.1:3219500-3230301 GCA_026780845.1 Petrocephalus sullivani | reverse complement strand
TGGGATCAGAGTTTTCCCCATAGAAATGAATGGACAGTCCCCACAAAGATAGAATTACAAACCTGTGTGTGTGTGTGAGAGAGAGAGAGAAAGCGGGTGTGACAAAGTTGACAGGTTCTCCATGTTTTACGTTGTTAGGTTACCTTGCATTACCTGATTATAGTTTGGTTGTTAGTTGGCTATATGTTTAGCTAACTGATGGAAACGTATGACTAGCAGCAAAAAACCCCACATACAACCACAACTACAACAGACACACGCATACAGACTCTGTCACCCGTCCCAAGCATTGCTTGGGCCCAGTCAAAAGGCAGACTAGCACATCTGGTCCCGGAGCGAAGGTGCCCGGCAGATCTGCTCTTCCAGATGTGCAATGGTAAGTCCCGCCTTCCCCAGCGTGATGCCAATGATGTGCGAGGATGTGATCGGGTTCCTAATGGTGCCGTCCTGTCAAGCTTGCGTGACACCTGAGTGACTGGGTCCTGCTCTTACAGTTGCCACCCATTGCATTCTGGGACTTTGGCACATCTCCTTACCATTGATTTCCACTGAGGTCATTAATACTTACACATGGTATTTGCAATTAAAAAGTGTTTTTGATTATTCTCTTCGTAGTGTGTATGTCATAAAACTACAGTATACTGTACCGGTAAAATTTGCTGGTTGGGGGGGGGCGGGGGGAGCCTATCCATTCCCAGACATCTCACCTCTCCCGGAACTTCCGGGAGTCTCCCGCAAACTGACAGCAGCTCCTGGACCCCCGCAAATGATACGCAATGTCCCAGAAGTCTGTTGTTCCGCTAGTCAGTGTTATTAAAATTGCCCGCCTGCCCGCCCTCTCCGCTGTTGGTAATATAGACATTCGATGTTGGGCCTGTGGCAGTGATGTCATTGCGCAAGGCATTGTGGGCCTTATCGGTTGCCCCTCATCTGCCTCCCTGAAGTCAATATGCCTTAGGTGGGATGTCTGCATTCCCTCTACTGCTAAGGGTAGTCTTGAATTTTTGCATACGTTCGTTTTCTTGTGTTCTGTCCACATCTGTTCACGAGCAGGATAGTATGAAAGACTAGGGAGATGTAAAGTAAAAGCAGAGAAAGCAGGTTTGTGCAAGTAAGATGGTCAGCGCGAGACAGGTCGGGGGCAACTTTTGTCTATCCTGAAAACTGTCGCTAATGTTGCAAATAAGATACACAGTGCTATCATTTAAATGATCACATTGTGTTTTATCCTTGAATGTAACTACTGGGAATTCTGTCTTCATGGGGCACCTAGTTTTCGGTGGGGGGAGGCCTCCCCCTGCCTTACGGTAAATCCGCATAACATCCGCATGCTGGTTTAATGGGTCCCGGGTCCCATCATACAGATTAGCAGACTGTTTATGGATAATCCTGGGTTAGCGATTGTGAAAGAGGGCGGCTCATTTCCATAACCGCATAAATGATGAACGTGCCTTAGATTTCTGATGAGGGGAAAAAAATAATTTGCCGAATGATCAGATAATGCATTTGCACAATATTTGAAATCTACATGTTGACTGAAGCACAGCTGCGTCAATAACTTTGGTTTTTAAACTCTTTAGGAAGTTTATCCAGAATTATATACACAATCTTCATGAAATGTATTCATGGCTTTTGTGAGTTTCCATCATCACTTGTATATGGAGTCAGACACTTTTAAGTGTCCTTATCTAAACGGGAGAAGAACCAGCGAAGGCCCTCCTATTTCACCGTCAAATACGGAAGTAAAAATTCAATATTGCAAACTCTGGGTGCTTTTTTTTTAATGTTCCCTGACACTTGAAAGTGTGTCCAAAGTGAAGCGGCCGGATTCTGCGGCGCCCCCGAGAGGCGCCGCTCGGCGTACCGGGTAAAGCGGCACGGTGGCGGGGGGCCTCGCTCCGTACGCTCCCCCGAAGCCCGCACCGCTATTACATGCCGATTATGTGCCGGATTGTGTGTTTCTCACAGCGTTTTATCTCCTGTAACTCCGGAGCGGCCGGCGATGCACATAAAGGATAAGGCGGCGTGTCCTCCCCGTCTGGCCGCGATTGTGCCGGGCGCCTTTGCCGCACATGCACCGAGCGTTTCTGGTCTTCGGCCGGCCACACTTTTAGTTTTTTCCTTTAGACGATTTGTAATGAAATAAAAATGCAGGTTTGGGCCATTTCCAGCCTGCTCAGTATGTGACAGATTTTTAGTTTTGTTTGGATTGAGTCCAAACAAATTGTAATAAAAAAGTCGGTTCTTAATTTTGCTGCGTGATATTTTTTTAAAGCCGCATTCTGTCTCTATAGCGTTTTATTCACATGACAAAATATAACCTTGTAATAGTTAACATTTTTACAATAATTAAAAAATCTGTTATAGTTCTCGTAATCCCTTATCAAAGATATTAATAAGTAATGCAGGTTTGTTTGTGCTGTGTAAACTTGTTTCTCCGTCTTAATATGCAGAGCAGTCTTGATGGTAATGTCGTAAAGCTCATTTTGAAACCAGCTGTATTTGAACAGCTAGCTAACAAACACCTGTGCAGCGTGAATAGGAATTGCCTGTCTGAGTTTGAATTATTTTATATGTTAGTCATGACTGGGGAGCTCGACCAGCCTGTGTGGTAATGCGCCTCTGCTAACCCAGGGGGTCATTTGTAAGACCAGCGTCCTCCTTATGCCATTCACGGGCCACATCTGGCGACCTCTGTCGCCCTTCTGCTAATTTAAAATTTAACTTCTTCAATCTCTTAAGTTTGACCACAGACTGTATTGAGCCTATATTGAAATGTCCTCCAGTTTGTGTCTTCTGTAGAGGACATTATTTCTGCTCATATCTCTCATACTACACATGCCACTCCATGTCATGTTGTTCCTTAAAGCGCACAGTTTAGGCATTTAAGACATCACGTGTGTGACCTCGCCAACTTTCTCTTGCTGTCAAATCAAAAATTTTTAATAAATATTTTTAGAAAAAACTTCTTTCCCCTGGATCTCAGGAGGAAATGTGCACGACAGCTGTGAGTGCGCTTGTGCGTGCTTGTGCGTGTGCAGCGTCTCCGCGCGCCGGGGCTGCAGCAGCCTGGAGCGAGGCACTGGCATCCGCGCGGCTCCCTCGCGTGGTGACGTCACACCTCACAGACGTGCCCTGGAGGAACGGGGGGGGGGGGTTGAAGTTAAGGCATCACATAATGAACAGGAATCTTTTATATCTTACTCATATTGACGTCACTCTTGTTCTGTATAGAAATCTGCAAGTAACGGGCCAAGCTTTTTTTCTTATTTAAATTTAAGTTCATCCTATTGGAATAAGTTGTTGCATACCTCTCTGAAATCAAAATATTAAAAAATGAAGTTTATACACCATTTGGGGTAATCGAATTTGAAATGCAAAGCCCCGTAAATGTATATCTGACATGGATCGTGTAAAACATGACCCATAAACCATCGCTAATCCAATCAACGTTTTATCAAAATCAATGAGGGGAGCAGGAGTGACGAGAGCAGCCCAGGGCGCCGCTGTAGTCGCTCATTATTCTTTCAAGGGTCGTATACCTGCTCCGGGATGACTTTGCGTAGTTATGGCGCTGCCGCTTTATGGCGATGCGGTCACAGGGCTGCTTTTAATGGGCATTAAAAGCCGCCGCAAATAAAACCCGCGATAAAACGCAAGCCGACATTAAAAATGCAAAAGAAACCCAGAGATCCTGCATTACCCATTGAAAGTCGGAATAGTCAAAATTCTAAACATCTATCTCTCAACAGCCCATTCTGAGCAAGGCCCTCTCATGTTCCCCCATCTTTAAAAAAATCCTAGAACCACCCCTGTTCATTGGAAGCCTATTTTGTTTTTTACACAGTGGTTAATATTTAAAAGTTTTATTCATTTATTTATTGATTCTTTTTTAACCAAAAAGTTTTATTGCAACTTAAACCTTAAAATCAAGCATGTTTGTGTGTTCCTGTGCACACTTTTTATTTGTAAACACCATAATTTGTGTTCCATTGTACCCAGCATATCCCCTGAGCATAGCAAGCTCAGCAGTCGGATGCAGGTAGCTAAGACCTCCCTTTCCAGTCCAGGCCTCCAGGGGGCGCACCACTGCAGTCTTCAGCCAGTCAGGGAACCCGAAATCTCTGCAGTAGCAGCCATATGCAGCCTGACAAAACGGGCTAAACAAATGTTACACCACTAAAAATGCTAAAACGTACATTTGCATTTACTGGGACCTAATTAGATTTTTATTGCTTTCCATTCGTAAAACCGTTTCTTATGCCTAATCAGGTTAGCACATATTAAAATCTGTAGCATGTGAGTGTTTGCATTTACAACAGCAACACTTCTATGGGTGTTTCACTCACCAAAAAATGTGGTTATATTCAAATTACTGGAACTAAATTGTTGACGTGTTATACAAATATCCTGTTAAGGGGTGGGGGAAATGACTGGCCAGTTCAGCCATATTGTCCGTTAATTCTCAAATGCAGAATCATTGAGTTGTGGTTTTCTACATCACTACATATACTTTACTCATGTAAAACAGCAACGTATAGGTATTACTTTGGGCGCCTCACTCAGGGAGACGGCAGAAGGCTCTAAGCTGTTGACCTTTGATTCCGAAATCACCGATGTCACCATCTGCCCGTCTACAGTAGCAGGCCAGGGGGGATTGTGATCTGAGGGAGGCATGCAGGGGCAGGTTAATCTGCTCGCAGGATGACACTGTGTGGGTTGAATACGCATGGCTGAAGCTGCCAGGTCCTTTTCATTACAGCGGCCCTCCATTCGCGGTTTCGACCCGCCTTCTTAAGGACACCTCCTCCTCTGACCCGGTTAAATCAATAAGCAGGCTGCGTGCAGCACTTCGGTTTAAGGTCTCGGTCACAGAAACGCCCGCCGCCTGCAGCAGAGGGCGCTCACGGGACTGAAAAGTGGGCCACCCACGACACATTGTGTATGAGCCGGGGCTGTTCACGGAAGACTGGAGCGCATTAAAAATGAATAAACAAAAAACACCATGGGAAACTGGCCAGCCTGCACCCAGAGGTTTCAAGGACAGCAGTGCAGCATCCTGCTGATGACTGTAGACTCAAGATCAGAAGTTCAAGTACCAGGTGGGACAGCCATTATCCTGCCCTGGGGCAAAGTATTACCTGATAGCTAGTTTGTGCTTTAGCTTGTTAAATTATAAAAAAAAAGGCCAATGGGGCACGATAGTGTCACTTAAAAATAATGAGCCTAATTTGAGTTGAGCTTGAACTTGTTTTCATTATAGTCACACGCTAAATGTATGTCTTTTACATGTATTTATTTAGCATACGCTTTCATACAGAGGGATGCATGACTGAGAAATCGGGGCCAACCAGTCTCTGGCATTAAGGGCCTTGCTCGAGGGCCCAACAGTGGAACCACTCTGGTGGTGAGGGCGTTTAAACCAGCAACCTTCTACTCACAGACAAGGTATCCTAACCCACTAAACAAATCCACATCCCACTCCTGGTTACAGTTTACACTGACCTCATGGGCTGGAATTGCCCAACCATGGTTTATGAGGACTCCTGTCTGACACATTTGAGAGTGCATCTTAATTAGCACCTGGGGCACAGGATGATGAGCCTTATTATCCAAAAGATGACTTTAGAAGAGTAATTAATGGCTGAGTGGACACAAATGCACTCCTTGGATCTCAGAGGGTCCGTGTCTGACCCAACAACCAGGAGTTAAATGCTCAGACCTTGAAAGGTCGTCTCTGTGTCTGATGTCTCTGCCAGGAACCTGTTGTCCCCAACTTTTGGACCTCTGCCAGAGATGCCAGTTCCTACATGGACTTTTGATAGCCCTCCGATAAGAGACAGTGTTGTCCCGAACGCAGCTCGCTGGATTAAGTAATCGATAGATGTCTTGTCCAGATACCCTTGGAGATGCAAAGGGACCATCTTCTGTTGTGTTTTTGTGCAACACATGAACTTTTTATTGCCTGGCGTCCTTGTTACAGTGGCAGTATTATGGGACGTAGGTAACCAGGGGCACTCCATTTTCCCCTGTGACCCTGAACGGGACAAGCACGTGCAGAAAATTGGTGGGTGGGTGGATAGTTAGATGGATGGATGGTACCCAGGAGCACCACTACCGATTTTCGGCTTCACAAAAGCATTTCAGATTGAACCCCCAACTCGGACCAATCCAATTATGTTCCACATTTTTAGGTCCCCTGTCCTTCCACTTTCCACTGCCACTGGGATGAAGTCCGTTGAGCAGTGCTAAAGAGGTAACGGTTCTGGTACAAGAAGCTTGCGATGACTGGCAAGCTCTCCATTTTCTATTGTATTGTGCGGTTAACCATACCAGATCCAAGTCCTCGTGGTGGCATTACTGTCTAAATTGCTTGGCGGAACTTTTTCCCCAGAACACAGTACTGAAACTTCTGTAAATATCAGACTAGAAAAAAAAATGTGTTTTAGGCTAATAAATGAAAAAACGAAAGTGTCGCGTGTAACAAACGATGCATTTGGTGCGCCCGTGGCGATGGTATGCTAACAAACAAGTGTTTTTGACCCCATTGGTTTAAGTCCTTCACACGGAGGGGATAATTCGTCACAGGCGGGTGCCGGTACGATAAATCAATCCTGGAGGGGCGTGCCCTTCCTCTCGCCTTTGGCTGCGGCCTGCTCACTCTGGCATAGATTGAGAAAGGGGCCTCCTTTCTGCTGGGTTTACTCTGATTAGTGTGCCAGCCGCTGACCAGTGCAACGCCCCCCCGTCCTGCGGGACAACCAGCGAAGCTCGCCTGGGCACTTTTACACGTTTTTTTTTATTCCGTGTCCGTAATTTTCTTTGAACCAATTCCCGCTACCATTAATAAACAGTGAAGTGGCAATTTAAAGCAAATTACGTGATGCGCTCAAGGTGAGGCTGATTGATTAAGTGTCCTCGTTTGGCGTTTTCTTAATGGAGGTAATCAAATTCACTGGAAGGTGCGGCAGTCTTAAGGTTCGAGCCGTATTGTTAAGCAATGAATTAAATCCAAAGCGCACACTCCATTCTTAACTTTGCTCTTAGCAGAAGGAACAGTGTTTATGAGCGTGGCTGAAATATTTTGCTGTTTGGCTGTGGTTAGCTCAGGCGTGCATGAAGTAGCCTTGTCTGTACGGCAGGAAAACAAGTGGCTTGCCTACGATGTTAAGATGAGTAAGATGAGATGGGGTGGGGTCATTTCCCCGAAATCATCAGAGTGCTGCCATATTTGTATGTTTATGGAAGGGCAGGTCATGTAACATCCTGTAACGCTGCAGTTACCATAGTAATGAGTTTAATGGGTAAAAACCGCTTTCTGCTTCTTTGCATTAAGCCTCTTAAGTTAATTTAGGGTTTCTGGGAAAGTCATCTAATGTACATTTTATGTTGAAAGTAACTACTAATGTTTTAAAGTGCTGCATGTTATTATTTTTAGTCTGTGTGACGTTATTCGTTTTAGAATAACGGTGGTGACGTGGGATTTCGGGCTGTACTGAGCTGTAAATGGTTGACAGACGGCTGCATCAAGGATTGGGACAGGAATGTGAATTTCTGCTCTGTAAAGAGCACCCAGTTTCTCTTTTTTTATAAAGCTATTTGGGGGATAAAAAGGAATTTGACAGTACAATACAGTTTACATCAGTGGAGTATGCATATTAATACTTGTTTACATTTTTATTTTATCATCCAGAAAAAAATTCTTATGGATAAGACAAGCTTCAAAGGGAGTGTTGTGTTGTCAGAAATTAAGAATTAATTGGTTAATTTTCATGTTACCCCTGTGTTCCCCTTAAGTAAAATATCCAGAGGCTGGCAAAGTGTTCCATTATCATCACAGTAACAGTCTCCACAGACGGATTTGTTGTTTCCGTGACAATTCGAGATCAGGCCCCCTTCTCAGGTCTTCAATGTGCTAACAAGCCCTGGGGGTCTTATGGACAAACTGGGCAATGCCTCAGAGTCGACCCGGCCTTTGGCTTATACATAATTCAGTCCGTTACCCTGACTTCTGTGGGGCAGCACCACAAACTAGGCCGTTCCCTCACCTCCCAGGGCCATCGGCGCAGCTCGGACCGCTACCTCACCTCCCAGGGCCATCGGCGCGGCTCGGACCGCTACCTCACCTCCCAGGGCCATCGGCGCGGCTCGGGCGGCACCAAGTCATCAGACTATATGCTGTAGAGACCAAGGTGTAGCCCGACGTGTTATGATATGGATGGGAGAGAAGACTGGGCCAGAGGTGGGTCCTGGCATGGGCGAGTGGCACCACCATTCTAGGAAAGAGTGAAACTGGGCAGTGAAATTTGGCAGTGGGGCATTGAAGCCGGCCTAAGTCTCTGCACGGGGCATCGACCATCACTGCTTTACCCTCCTCGGTCAGAGCAGAAACCCGACGTTATTCCGTCAAAGAACATACATACATCTGTGTAACCTTAGAACAATCTGAGTGAGCGAGAGGAGATTTTATAGATTATTACATACCAGATTAATGCACAATTATATAGATAAAGTACTCCAGCGAGATGCCTAATACTTATACCTGTGAGGCATGTTTTTAAGATCAGTTACTACAGGATATTTGAGGTAAATACTCTAGAATATCCCCCCCCAAAAAAAACATTGTTTTTTGTGTTAAAATGTGGTTAATTGTTTGATTATTAACATAACGGTGACTGGAGCTCTTTATAGTTAATGTGCCGCGCGAGTCTGCTTTACCAGGTTGCTCGCTGATAGACGCTCTGGGAGTCTGCTCCATTATCATTTAACGGTGTGTTTTTCATAATTTTGCAGACCTGAATTTACGAACTGATTAGCATAGGGAAATTTTAATGGGGGGCTTCATAATTTCCACTGTCCATAAATAGTGTTTATGGTGTTACTACCCCTACATAAAGAATCTTCTTTTTTTTGTATGAAATAAGTGGTTTCCATGGACACATGCGGATGGGAGCGTTTGTATTCCAGGGACAGAGTCACTTTGTGGTCGGTTCCCAGACTGCAACCTCTCACATAACGTGCGGATGCTGTGATATCAGGATGCAGCAGGCAGTGTAACGTCCCCTGACAACGAGTCCCTCGTTCCCGGACAGCCATTTTCCGGAAACTTCTGCCACTGGGATTGGACGCCGGGTGGGATAAGTGAAAGCGGGCTGTTACGGTCACCGCCCGATAAAATGACGAACGGACAGAAATGGCAAGACCTGGGCCACAAGGGCCAGGGCTGTGGAGGGAAGCCATCTGGAGGGGGGGTGAGTGGGAGGGGTCGTGTGACATTTGGACAGAGAACCCAGCTGGCGGGTGTAAAGCATGACTGTGTGGAACAACCAAGATTAAAAACGTCACAAACGTTCGTGTTGCTGGAGAATGTTAGAATGTACTTCTGTGCTTAAAAAGAGTCATGATGTCATGACGGCTTGCTGAGGAGCGTTGTTACCTCACACCTTCAATGCTATGGATTCAAATCCTGCCCCTTGCTGGGTGTATGTGCAGTTCACATGCTCTCCCTGTGGTCTGCAGCCGGTCTCCGGGGATTCCAGTGTCCTCTCACTTCCTAAAAACATGCTATCGGGGAAATTGGTGCCTAAATTGCTTTCTGTGTGTGTGTGTGTGTGTGTATGAAGGGCTGACATCTCCTAGGTCAGGGGTGGCCAGTCTTATCCAGAAAGGGCTGTATATTTAGGTTTTCACTGCAACTCTCTAATTAGGTTACTAATTAGAGGTCTGATTGGCTGAAGAGTCCTCACACCTGGGTTTGAACAGCTGACCTAACAGTTATCCCAAAAACCTGCATACACAGCGGCCCTTTGCGGATAGGACTGGCCACCCTGCCCTAGGTCATCCCTGTATAACAAACTCCAGGGTCACCACCACCAAACTGGTCAGAATAATAGTAATAATAGGAAGTCTTCTTTTGACCCTATGTGATTAACGACATGGACCATTATGGTTCGAATACCAGGAGGATCTTGGCTGTAGAACTCTTGGCCAAGTCCCCGTAGACAGACACTCCAGTACTGTAACATCCAGCTGAATTTTAATTTGCATCTAAGAAGGAGGGGGAAAAAAACATCTTCAGTCAAACAAAATTGTAGTAATACCAATGGAGAATGCAAGGATATCAGCTGGAAGAGTTGTTTCAGGAGGTCTCTGAGCTTCACACGATGCCTCTGGAGAACGACTCCAATATGAGCTCTCAAGCAGCCGGCCCTCGACCCCCTGGTGTGACACAAGCGAAAGCCACCAAATTAAAAACGACGACACGGATCAACAGCCCCGAGCGGTTCAGAGCCGCGCCGAGGTCAGGAGAGGGGAGGACGAGAGCCAAGCGATGTTCTGCTCCAGAGGAGTCGATTACTGTTTCCACATCGGGATGATTCCCTCCGGCCCTGTCATGCCCTCTGATCCGGGAGAAAGGCACTCCTGGTGTAAATGAGGTGAGACCACACAGTTGCTGAGGTCATTACTTTCCAAACCATTGACGGTGCCATGATGTACTGTCCTTTTTCTTGTATATGATCACCTTTTGAAACAGCTCTGATTCAAATCCCTTAAAATGTACTTCGAATCACATTAAAACTTTAATTTGTATTTCCACAGGTACGGAAGTATGCGTACGCTGGCATTGTTGCCTGAGTTAAGGTTTACAAAACCACAGAGGAGGCTATGGCACACAATCTAAGGTTTACAAAACCACAGAGGAGGCTATGGCACACAATCTAAGGTTTACAAAACCACAGAGGAGGCTATGGCACACAATCTAAGGTTTACAAAACCACAGAGGAGGCTATGGCACACAATC
>JAODKM010000046.1:3202468-3212806 GCA_026780845.1 Petrocephalus sullivani | reverse complement strand
GTTAGCCAGCCCCGTGACACGTAGCTAGAGGCAGTGCTAACTGCTAAGGCGTTAACGGGCCTGCCCCTCAATCCGCCCCTGCCTAGCAGCGCTGTCACGCTCTCCCCCTCCCTCATCCGCGCCATGCTCGAGCAGACAGGGAGCGCGGTACGTGTAAGATTAATCGCTGCCGGGCAGAGTTAACAGAAAACAGTGTGCGAGGCCTCTCTCATCAGATCACCGTGTGTTTCCTTCTCGCAGAGATGTTGTGCGATCTCGTTTGTAAGTCCTTGGCCTAACCTTCTCTCTCTGCTTAGACCAGGGAGGACCTCACGCAGCGGTAAAATGGTATTTTGTCTGGGAAAAAAATGTAATCGGGAGGGGAAAAGGAGGCTCCTATAGCCACTTTGTGAGACTTGCTGAACAGATGTTGGCCATAATCTGTTGAGTTGACGTGATATAAATTCTAACTCCCTTACGGAGCTGGCAGTTTAGCACAAACAACCTTAAATTAACACAGCGTGCGCCTTATTGTTTGACTTTCTGCAGCGTTACGCATCACGTTACTGGTTAATTCCTCTTTATATGTGGTTTGATTCCAGAATCTTAAGTAGACGGCGATGTGAATGCCACATCCGTGAACCTAATTAACACTCTCCTCATTCTCGTCGGCATGATAAAACTATGAAAAGTCGTGAAAAATGAACTTGACAAGATATCCTAATGCTTTTGTCACACAGAGAGAGACTTTATTACAGAGTGTTAGTTAGTTTCATGTTATGACAACTTCACATGAACACGGACGTGTGCGCCTGGGTATATTTCATCAGTTTTTATACTAAATGGAATCATTTGCTTTTTGTGGGCTCTTGACTTTGATAACTCTGCTGATTTGCCTCTTTACAGTGTCTCTTTGCCTTGACAGCACTCGAATGATAAGATTGTTCTGCACAAACAGGTTCTGACATACATCATTCAGTAACTGTACTGTACTCCCCATGAAGCCATCAAAAATAACGAAATCGGATCACAGCTGGTGGGAGCTGTTTTTCATTGCGTCTGTGAGAAGCCTCTTAAGGAGTTTAAGGAGGGGTGTTTCAGGAATTTAACCAGCCTTCATGAGGGATACTTTGTTTTGGCTTTTTATTATTATTATTATAATTTCCCTTTTCTTTGAAATGTGATTTTAATGTTTTTATTTGAATGTATTCTTGTCTTGTAAAGCACTTTGAATTGCCTTGTGTCTGAATTGTGCTATATAAATAAACTATATAAATATATAAGTAAACTTACCTTGTCTTGCCTTGCATTCAACCCACAGGCAATTTGGTAACTCCAATTCACCTCAGCATGTTTTTGGACTGGACTGGTATGTGAGTGTGCCCTGCAATGAGCTGGTGCCCCAACCTGAGTTGGTCCTCGCCATGTGCCTGTAACCTCTGGGATAGGCTCCGGACCCCCGGTGACCCTGAATAAGAGAAGCGGTTTCAGGAGATGGATGGATGGATGTTTTTGAACTGCGGGGGGAAACCAGAGTACTCACGACAACGGACAGACGGAAGCTGGCATAGAGATTTGATATATATTTACAGAGACTTTGATAGATGGCACTGGTTCATTTCATTGAATTGTTGAATAGATCTCTTGTGCCTTTTGAAATCTGGCAGTAAGAGATGTTGAGGCAGATGTAGAATTCCATGACACGGTATTTCTCTGTTTTCTGTTGTTCTTTTGAAAATAAAAAAATGCTGCCCAACCTCATGTCTACACACTAATGGTACGATTCAAACAACATACAATTTCTCGCATTGTCAAAATAAAAGCCACTTGCCAACATTCGTGCAACATTTGCTTCTCTTAACATTACCCATTTACCCATTTTATATACATAGAGATTTCTCTCCATTGAAATGACCTATTAGTCATATCTAGATTTCTTAAAAATCTTCAAATCGGCATGAAAACCCTAACTCTTTGCACGCCAGTGTATTGGCTAATTATGAGTTTGATTTTCTGTGATCGAGCCACACATAACAAGCTCAGCCATTGAGAAATCATTCACACTTATTATTTTTTTTTGGCAACCATGGTGCCGTAATCCCAGTAACTAGTGGAGCAAAACTCAAAGCTTTGTTGGCCAAGTGAAAATGAAAATAAAAGCCCAAGCAGTCTTTATAAAGCTGAGGTTGTAAAGCGTGCCTGGGCTTAGTTTTTCATTTAGGGAAGGATCATGTTCAGATTCTACTCAGCTGTGGAGATCAGTTGTTGACATATTTGTGGGCAGTTGTGCAGTGTTTTTGCTAATGGTAAAAATGTAGGGCCCATAGCTTCCTGCAAAGGCTCCAGACCTCCCCCCTCACAACCCTGCTTATGCAAAGACTAAAAGAAAATCACCTATACAATTGCTAAAAGCAAGTGTATTTTGTGTTTGCCTCTGACGGTGCTTTTCCCTGCAGGGCACAGCCTCCCTCATACTGATTAGCACACACTTTAAGCGGTTCTGACACATTGTTGCGAATCGGCACTCCTGACTCCTGAAAGCACCCACAGACGTCGTCATAGCATACCCTCGGAGACTGCTTTATTTCTGCAGAGACTTGGAACGTTCCCCTTTGTTTATGTGGAAGCCCCGGTGCAGGTGAATGAGATGACACAGACCAACGGCAGCAACTGATTGGTTGTCAGTAGACTTGTAGTCAAGACCGCCTAAACCAAGACCAAGGCACTACCAAGACCAGAGGATATCGAGATCAAGACAAGACCAAGACTAAGACCAAGACAGACCGAGTCAAGATCAAGACATAGTCGAGACGAGAGAAAAAAAGACTCCCTTAACTTTCTGTGTGCTGTTTAGGACTGACATGACAGGTACTGACTGGTCTCAAAGTCATCTGACAACACAGCTAATACCTCCAACAACTGTCTAAAGAATGGGAAATATGTAACTGATTTCAATTATACTTAATTTGTAGATGAAATTGTAACATCAAATTGAAGATACACAATTATAAACTTGAAAATGCATCATGTCCCATTGTAGTAATACTAGCCAAATTACACTGATATCATCTTCCCTGAAATGGATTAGGCTTGTTAAGTCAACACAACATGATATGCAGATGTTATTTAAAAGTTAATGGTCACATTTATTTAGTCAAACAACACCATTTAAAGTAAAATACTGTAATCAAACAATATAAAGACGTGCACACGTCACATGAATCAGATGCAAACTACAAATACTACATACCAATACAAACTGCACATCAAATTTTGCATTAATAAGAATAAGGGCAAGTGCTTAAAAGATTCTGACATCTTGATGTCTGCAGTGGCATGTGATTACAGCACACTGCCAATGATATCAAGCCTGTTGTTCAGTAGGGGAAGAACAATAGTACACAAACATTACGGACAAATAACAGATTGAAAAACTAATAGAGTTAGACGAGATACTTATAAATAGAGAGAGAGAGAGCATCACTGTTAATTGGCATATTTTCAGAGAGGAGGGAGAGAGAGAAAACAGATACTGTTGGCTCCAAATCTTCCTACCACTATGTCGATCTGAGACAGCAAGACCAAGACCAAAGACCGTCGAGACTGTGACAAGACCAAGACCACGTAAAAGTGGTCTCAAGACCGATCTCGAGACATCCAACTCTAGTTGTCAGGCATAAGAGTGATTGGGGATGTCAAAAGCACTGTGCTTAAATCTCTCGTATTAGGACCCCCGCAGCATGATGATCCTCGTCGGGACGGGAACTCGGACAGGTTGGGTAATTTTGACATCTAGGCCTGTGCTTTGTGAACTACCTCCGGAGACCTGACAACATTTCTGCAGTTTCAGAGTCGGCGAAACACGGGGAGAGGTTGTTCGTGCCTCATGGTGGGAATACGGGCAACGTTCTGAACAGCTGTGCTGACCGTGTGATCGGTGTAAAAAAGGACCGGCTTCCAGCACAAAGTCAATCCACTCCAAATGCGTGTCTGCTTTTATTCATGATACCTTCCTGTTCAGTTTCAATCTTCAAACTGAAGATGCTATGAGATAATTGGAAGGTATTTTGGTATAAAAGATGTGGAGATTGGCCTTGAAGATTAGTAATGCTTTTAAAGTATTGTCGGTTTACTGCAATAAAATGGCACTTCAGAAAATCAAACATCACATCCAGCACATGTAATATGTATTCTCAGTTCATGGACAAAGCTCTCTGAGATTGTTTGAGAAAACCAGGGTCACTATCATTCTGTTTTCCCAATGTTTTGTGTCTCGCAATACAAGCTATAGTACCTGTACGATGACCGAAGGATCCATACCTAGCCCCCAACCATTTTCTAGCAAGTGATGTTTTTTTTTTCATTGACAGCCTCTTCAGATTTTCTGCATGTTGACAAACACAAGATATCGATGACGATCGAATGCGAAGTGAAAAACAAACTGTGGCCGAACTGCTAACTGTGCATTTTACAGGCATGGTTTTAATCAAAGAATTATCAAGTTATGGAACAGTGGGAGTAAAATGTTCAAGTTAATCAGAGATAGTCCAGCAAGACTCGCCTGTCACCAGCAGCAGTGTGCATTGGCAGGCTCAGGAAAGAATGATTATTTCGAGCTTCTCTACACTCTTTTTTTTTCCCTAGCTGCCATTAATTGAGAACCCCTATATACCTTCATCAGCTGTCAGATAAAAGCTATTTATCACAGTATAAACAGCTGCTCATTACCTCATTTTGTCTCCCCTAGGCAGTGTCCGTGCATCAAATCAATGCACTGTGACGCACGTCTGCCATGCTGACACGAAAGGTCAAGGTCCTCAATCTTGGGGTGCCCGCTGGGATGCCTGCACAAAACTCAGCCACGCACGGAATGGAGGGCCTTGGGCCCGGTCTGCCTTTCCTTGGCAGCACGTTGCAGTTGGGTAAATGCCATGCTGTCAACAAGCTGTAGACATGCATTTTACCAGCGACTATTGCTGCGACTAAATCCTGTCAGACTTCACGTTGGTGCCGTGTAGCACTTTTATCTTCCTGGCACGGGGGTGGGGCACCCTGAGTAGTGATGTGTCTGCAGTTTGGGTGTGATCGTCTGCTTGTAGCAGTCAGCTTTTCCCATCACTTCTGCCTCAGGGATCAGGATTGCCACCAGGACTTAGTAGTAGAGTGAAGCAAACAGGTTTACATTGTCCAGTTCTGGACCCAGTTACAGAGCACAGCCAGGAGGCCAAATAAAGACTCATAAAACAGAGTAGTTTCTACTCTGGGTTTTCAACCCATGTGTTTCTCTTTGTCTTCCTGGATGATTAGAGGACACCAGTTGGATACAATATGTGATTGTTGGCATCCAGTGCCTACGTTAATCTCACCACAAGTTCATAGCCAATACCTCCCAGTTATCAATGTCATAAATAGCCTTTGGGATTTACAACAATCTGAGCCTTGGTGGGCTAATACAGACACAGAGGGGAACTTGCCCTTAAGGTTACTGAATGCTTTTTATGCCTCCGCAGACCGAATGTCGTAGTGAGGGAGGCCTTGGAGTGACATACTGATGTGGATGGCTGTGATGCTGAAGTTCCTGATGAGCTGCAGAAAAAAACTGGTGAAACATCAGAAAGATTGTATCTCTTGGGTGAAGTGCAGTCATTCCCAAGAAACTCCATGGAGTGGAATTAGCACGTTTCCAGTTTGAAGTACAGTTTGTTCTTCACTAAATTACTGAGTCCTTGAGCCACGTATCAGACTCTACCGAGTATTGCATACATGTCAAAGAAGCACATATTTCACACAGTATTATACTCCATTAAGGGCCTTTGTAAAATTAGTACAGGGGCCGTGTTTTTTAAATTAGTTAAACATGAGCCAGAATGTTAGTGTGGGTCAGGTTCACAGAATGTGAATTTACCATAAGTATTATCAGTTCTCTGTGATTGTTTTTTCCCAACTTGTTGAAATATGTGTGCTTCCAACGAAGCACTTCGCAGAACACCTACACACGGACGTTTACGGAGCCAAGGCCCCACGGCGCCCCATCCTCCTGGACTTCTGCCTGCTGAAGAAACAAAAAGCATCTTAAGCCCCGTAACTTTTGAATACTTTTGACTACACTTTTAATGTTTCATTCTGGCAACCGACAATAGGAATATAAACTGGCATGTTTCTCCGACGAGCTAAATAAAATCGGGGTTATTAAGCTACTTGGCACTGAGCTTTTTGAAGGTAAGTTAATGAGAGGAGTTATCTGCTTTATGAACCTGGTCCAGAACCAGCAATTACCACACATCTGTCTTGCTGGCATTTAGATAGGACAAGGGAGAGGTATTTTAATGGCTCGTACATTCACAAATTGATATCACAACCGGCGTCAAACACACTCAAAACATTAGATTTTTTTTTTTTAGCTGGAAATAGCATTTGGAAAAAAAATCATGTTAAAAACGATTGTGGAAGTATCTTCTTCATCCGCCTGTGGGCTGTGTGTTTTCTGTTGTAATTTGACACTGCCAAATCAGCCGGTCAAAGGTCGTGAAATAGCGACGCGAGACTCACCGCATCATTTACCGTGATGCCTGCAGGTCGCAGTTATGCGAGCGCTTATTACTCCCGCTAATGTCTTTGTTGCGGATGACCCTGCATCGAAATTAGCGGGACCGGGTGTTTGATAGTGTTGGTAATTGCTACAGAATAACTCCGACCGTATAAACATAAGGTATGATAGAATTCTCATTTCCACACTTGGCACACAGGTTAAAAGAATTTGATGAAGCAATTAAGCCTCTGCCATTTCGTTAAATACACTATTTGGCAAACATAATGTATCTCTTATGAGTCGATAAATCAATTAGTTTTCCTCTTTAGAAAAGTCATTGAATTCAAGTAAATCCATGAGTGTTTGCACAGTGGCACAGGAAGTCTCTGTTGATGCTGATTTTATCCCTGGTCGTCTGTAAAAATAGGAGCGTTCATTGTTGCCTTTCCGTACTTAATGAAGATCTAATACACCATGAGGAAAAATGCTGTTTGCGCTGACAAGCGAGTACAGTAGCAGTTCCACCTCCTCCTTCCCGCTCCCTGCTCTCGTTTAGATGCATTTGTCGCTTGTTCCAGGGAAAAAAGAATTTCCACTCAGAATGGAGGTATCGCAGATTACATCATAACTTGTTTCCACCAAGGTTTTTCCAATAGCCAATGTTTTATGCTTTTTACTTAATGGACTTTAAGGGTTCCCTGGTCATGCATTATAGGGTTTTGACATCTGAAGTGTCCTTGGAAGAGGACAGCGCCCTTTGGGTTGTTTGAATTGTACAGTTTATCATTGCTTTAGCTCTGAAAAGGTATCTACCTAAATATTTATATATGTTGGACAGTACACTTACACTAATTTTATTCCATATGAGTATTAATATACCTTTTTTCTAAACCTTTATACTATTTTAATAGCTGATAGGATTTTATATTATTGTGAAAGATGTTATCAAGTGTAGGTTGTGTGTTTCTTTTTGTAGAAATAATTGTTTTGCAGGCTGTAATGGTTTCTCCTGACCACTAGTGAGCTATGTGATAAGAGTCCTGGATTGTTAATCCGCTTCAGGTTTTTCCAGCTGCCGGGGCCTTGTGGTAAATGAAGGCGTGTCATTGTTTTTGGCAGCAAGCTGGGTTATAAAGCCTACAGACAATCTGCCTTCTGTTTTGTTTTTTCCTCTTGACAAGAGAGCTGCTGAGTCATTAGCTGGCAGGCGTGCGGGAAGTTGCTATGGAATGACTTTTGACCCCCAATTGACTCTCCTTTTTTTGTTTAGTGTCTCTTTCTTTTGTGTTTGTCTATTTGTTTGTTTGTCTGTCTGTCCATTCTGTCCATGGCCTCAACATTTCCTTATTTTGTCCTCTCTCGTCTGCATAACCCTGCTGTTTCCAACCCACTGGCCTCATTGCCTCTGGTGCTGAGAGTATGATCCGGCTGTCCCAGTTTCTGAACCAGACAAAAACAGTGGCCCATTCCCATTGGCTGCTTTCCTACCACTTTTTCCTTTTTTTTCCTGCGGGCTCACTCCTTCTGAGGTCCTGAGGGTAACTCCGGTCACCCACAGCTGATGTCCTAGCATGAAAGCGAGGCTTAAGGCTCAACAGACTGCATACAGTAGGTGACTGAGTTAATGTCCATTAGTGATCTGCAAGCTTGAGGTCGCAGTTGAACATTAGTATGACTCAGTAGCTAATGGGAGCTTAAGAGAAAAAAAAAAAAAAGTGAAATTTGGACATGACCCATCCTGTATCCAGCACCTTCACTTTAGAAGAAAATAAATACCGGGTATTTAAGAGATCTTCCTGCTTAGCTGGATAACTTGTCGGATTTTAGTCTGGACTAAATGGCTTTTATCATTGTTTATTTACATTTAGCCGAGGCTATCTTTAAAGAAATATTCATACCTAATTAGTCAAATTACAAACATTCTTACTACTTGCTACACTACCTACTGCAGCTGCTTGAATTGTTGCTTTGAAGTAGGTTGTGCTTAATATGCAAAGTTTCTGCAGTGGGCAGTGTGCAGTGTACAGAATAGGTGCAGTCCTTGTGGGATTCTAGGGTTCCTGACCAAAAAAAGTACTATTATTGAATCAGCTCTTTGGGAACGTATTTGGAAACAATCCATAATATTTAGCTGCGGGTTGAGGTGCATGGAAGAAATTTTTCAGGTTAGGTGGGCTTGCCAGCGTCCAGCTTGATTTGCCTTCATAATCCAGCCTGGTGGAGGAGTTTTGGTTTCCAAGGGAACGAGTTGATGCTGTGCGGCTCCAGACGGATACATAATTGCTTCATGCTGAGAATGACAACCTGAAGTAAACAAACCCGCCAACTCGTGAAGGTGTACGGCAGTCACATCTGTCCAGGAACACGTCTGGTATTTCAATCGTGGCACATTCTTTCTCCCTTCTATCTGAATCAAAATCAGATGGCCTGGTGTACTCCAGGTGTACTCCATGGACACTCACGCTGGCCGGAGCCCTCACCCGGACCTTTGTCAAAGCAACTTCTTCTTTTTTATTGTTTGTTTTGTCAGTTCTTCAGTTTCAAATGCCTAATTTCCCTATTAATAAATTTCAGCTTTGGGATCCTGATCTCGCGACCCTGAATAGGGTAAGTGGTTACAGAAGATGGATGGATGGATAGATCCTAATCTCCTTTAGGGTTTTCACAATTTCATCTTTAGACACTGAAAAACATCGGGACGTTTTACAGTCATTCTTGTGGTTCAGAATACTGCAGAAACACACCTGTCACATACGCAGCACCAATCCTCTTTTTGATAATGAATATGAAAAATATATTTTTCTACAATAACATTTGAGCTCATTTTCCCTGCCAGTCTGTATGATTTTGGTCTGATGGTGCTATTTGTTGATTCACTTATCTCCTTGATGTTTGTTTATATTTTCTGTGTAGAATCTGAGAGCACACAAAATGACTGCTGGATCAATCTGTTACCACAAGCCATTTGCATCTAGTCTGGGTCTCGGTGTTCCTGAGCCGGGCTAACACAGTGCACCCACTTGGTAATGTCATGGCAGTGTATGGGTAGAATCACCTACAGTAGCTATCAGTACAATGGAAGAGGTGTTGGTTTGGCCAACAGCTTAGCCCATCCTGTGCTCTGAATGGATCCACATGTGCAAATTCTCGTGGGATTTGACCCCACAGCCCTGGAGCCTCTGAACCACATGGTTTCCACAGCTCAATCTCACTACCGCCAAAATCCACACTTTGCGGCCACGTTGGCTGTCAGGGGAATCTTGACGGCTAGTAAAGGGTTGCTGACATCATCCATCAAGCACGTGTTGCTCTGAATAATGGAAGTGGATTATAGAGTGGACTGGAACTCAGACCTCAGTTGTTAACCTGACAGGCTAATGGTGCCATCAACCTATGGAAACTGATCTCAGAAGGCAATGAAATAAGGGATGGAGGAAAGACTAGGTAGGCAAGCTGTGGTCCTCGCTGGTCACAGCCCTGAAAGTTTCTGAACGTAAATGGTGTGATTGCAGTAACTTACCATCAAGGCATTTATCATCTCCTGCAGGTTATCTAAATTTAATGCATGCCATCCAGATGCACAGATGCGATGATCCCTGTGTACAGCAAAATGCACAGGAAGTACTGATATTAAATGAGAGGGGGAGACACAGTGATCACAGGAAGTACTGATATTAAATGAGAGGGGGAGACACAGTGATCACAGGAAGTACTGATATTAAATGAGAGGGGGAGACACAGTGATCACAGGAAGTACTGATATTAAATGAGAGGGGGAGACACAGTGATCACAGGAAGTACTGATATTAAATGAGAGGGGGAGACACAGT